>SKCR01038260.1:0-59256 GCA_019454045.1 Zanthoxylum bungeanum | reverse complement strand
TTTAAAGGGTCAAGTGATGTATTTGGACTTAATGGAATTGGTTTTGGGCCCAAATGGATCAAATCCAAAAGTCCAAAATCAAACTTGGTCAAACCAAGCCCATTAGGCCCAAATACACACTTTTAGCCCAACTCACTTTAAAGGCATATATTAACATAATTATAATATTCCAAATATCACAATTATTTTAATTAAAGTGTATTAGCCATAATTAATTAATTAAACTCAATATTTCCAAAATATCAATTAACTTAATTAATCATGCTTATCCAATAATTCATGCTTAACACAAAATCAAGCCAAAACACATCATTGCATGCTTGAGACATATTGAAGCCTAAGATATCATTTCATGCTCAACATGCACTTTGATTTTAACATGAACATTATGACATTGATTCTAATCATATTAAACCAACTATCATCATTTAAACATGCATCTAAACATATTATTTCATGTTACAAAAAATGAAAAACTGCAGTGCAAAAACAGTGAGTTTCGGCCAACCTAACAATTTTTTATATTTTGATTCTTTTGATTTATTTCAAATCTAATCATGCATAACTCTAAGTCATCATGTTGTAAACATACTCAAAACATCAATTTTAAAAAATCATGCTTAAATCATAAAAGCCCCAAATTTTAGGTCCAAGAACCCTAGAATTTTTCATGCTTAAATTAGGCTCATGATACCATTGTTAGTGTTCCTAGAACATTCATAGGATCTAATAAGCATGAAAAGCATACATTAAGATCATTATAAGGTGCGGAATAAACTTACAATGAGTGGATAGAGCTTTAAAATTTTTGAGAGGATGATCTCCAAGATCCAACCTTTTGATGATTCCAAGCTTTTGAGATGTTTCCCTATCACCTTTGTTGACTTGCTTAAGTGCTAGCTTGTTGATTTGATGAACAAAATCCAAGTGAAGAGGAGAAGGTAGCTCACGCCCAAGTGCCTCCAAGAACTAGGGTTTTTCAATTTTCATCTAATGAAATATCTTGTGTAACAAGTGTAGAGATTTGCCTTTTGTTATTTACCTTTAGGTGAAACCTTCACCTTTACCTAAAACAAGGTAGAGATTGGTAAATGGTATTCATAAAGCAAAACAAGGTAGTTGTGTGGTGGGAACACCTACCACACTTTGGCTCCAAATATTTGAATCCGAAATTCAAATATCTATCGGGCATTTGCCGCGGCTGGTTCTGTTTAATCTAATTAAACGAACCTTCATCGCTAAATAATTAAATCTAATTTAATTAAATAACGATGCCTCGCAAATATATTACGAACGTCGTTTACGAATTAATTCTAAATTAACTCGTTCGTTCGTATTAAAGTCCGACTTTAATTTGTACGAAATCCAATTCGTATTAATATATCCGATATATTAATTTTAGCCCATTTAAATAAATTAAATAGAAAAATCAAATTTAACTATTAAATTTATTTTACCGATTAATTCCAAATTAATCGCGTTCTTCCTCTCTACTGAACACATTTAATCCCAGATTAAATAAAGCCCTAATTAATCCCAGATTATTTTTCTCTCTCTAAATTAATCCCAGATTAATTATATTTAAGTCAACTGTCATCGGTGAATCTTTGGGAAGCGACCCAAGAGATCTCTGGATATGTTGGCAGTAAATCTGGTTATCGGACTATCCGATAAAGTGAGTACCTCGTACACGTGCTAATCGATTTACAAGACATGGTTGGCTTCTAGCAAAGCACCGTGCCTACCCAATTCTCCAGAAATATTCTTACTGGAATATATAATCTATGTCAGGCGTAGTATACGTCGTATTGCGTATCGCGATCCAGTATCTGATGTCACGTGCAAGGCCTAGGGCTGGAAAGTGTCTGCCCCGTACGAAGCACATATCGGATATCAAGCAACTAGTCTCTTTGAATCGGATAATCATGACCTTGTCATATTATCACGATGGTTGCAACACTATAGAGAACTAGTTCTGAATCCCTGCGTGATCATCATCTCCATATGTGAAGTGATACTTCCATCTTGACACCACATCCAATACACTACGATTCTCAATAAACCTAGAAGAGGCGCACACAGAACCTGTTAAAGCCCTGGACGACCAAAACGAAAGTTTACCGATTGTCGCAAGTACTAGCGATGCAAGTCTCAGGTTAAGACCAAATACACCTACCCTGAAGCGGACTCCATAGACACATATACATACTACCAATGGGATTCCGCGGGGTCTATCCAGAGCGAAGCTGTTTTCCGTACCATCGGTAAAACACAACCTCCTATCGCACTTGCATAAGTATCCAATACTTAAACATATGAGAACTGTGCTGTTATGCCCTCACAACGCGCACAAGTACAATACTAGTCTATTCCGCATTATCGATGTCCAGTCTCGATAATACTACGACTAGGGATATTTAATGATTAAACCTTTATGGATTGATACTGTCTCATATCATCTCAATCCGGAACTAATCATAAGGACTTCTACCATTTCTATATTAAAGTAAATTAATTACAAAATGGTAAAAGGCAATTTCATTACTACATAGTTAATTTAGTACAAAAAACACAATGTCTTTTACAAATAGTGACGCTATGGGTCATAACTGTCCAACACCGGGGACATCCACCATGGACTCATGTCGAGGCCAGTATAGACATGGACTACAATGTCGAATGACTTATATCCTGAATCTTCATCCGGTTCAGTCGACCGGGAAATCATATGGACTCATGTCGAGTCAAATGGTAGACATGGACTACCATGTCATATGTCGTATATCTTGACATCCATCTGGTTCAGTCAACTGGTAGGACTGGCGAAACACACTTATACACAAGCGTACTGTAGACACTGCATTTTTCCATATCATGCCCAATGACGAGTCTCGTAAGGAGGCACTACCTTTTCATGTCAAGGAAGTCACGGGAAACGGACGTTGGAAGGGTAAGTTGGAAATTGGAATTATTGTTGGATTTAACTTGGTTTTCTAGCTTCGATTTGCTCGTTGGATCTCCGCTTATGCTTGGCCCAAAAACCCCTAAGCCCACTTACCAAATCATACACCAAGCCCAAATACCCAAGCCCACCAAAAAGAACCAAATCCATGCCCTAATACAAACCTCACGCCCAAGGCCACCCAAGAGCACAAATCAACACATAAAACAATCATAATTCCACTCACACAACACTTGCCACCAACCACACATCACTAGCCACCAACATTCCCTAAAACATGCACACCTCACTTCCACTCACACAAAACATGTACAAGTCACTTCCACCTCCAACAAAGCCCCCTAACCCACTAACTCACACCCATCACCCTTTGCAAGCCACACCACACGCCCATTGCCTCCCAAATGACAAAGCAAGCACAAGCCAACATTCCACTTCCTATTAAATAACCCTCCACCAAACTCTCCACTAAGAAGAATCTCCCTAAATCAAGCATGTTGTAAGCCACCAACACTCTCCACCTTTGCCTATAAAAGAAGCCTAAAACCCAATCAAAAGGCTAGCACATATAGAGGACATACAAGGAAGAAAGAGAAGGAGAGATAGGATTTAGAGGAGACTAGCTAGAGAAGAGAGAGATATTAGGAAGAGAGCTAGAGGGAAGAAAGAATGAGAGATTGACTACACATTGAGCAAACACTACACAACCCCTAAACACGCCAATCACCTCACCGTAGGACAACCCTATACAGCAGCCCATATTCCCCGTAGGACAGCCATATACAGCAGCCCATATTCCCCGTAGGACAGCCCTATACAGCAGCCCATAACCATTGGAAAACACCTCCTAAACAGCAGCCCAAAATACCACGAAGCAGTAGCCGAAGCAACCAGAACAGTGGCCTGAAACACAGCAGCAACACAGCAGCAAAGCGGAGGAAAACAGCGAGCAAATCAGCAGGATAACCAAGGAAAAAGGGAACCAGTGAACCAGAAAAGTTGCAGAGCATCAACCCTTCCGACGGACGTGAAACGTGCTTCCGAAAGACGACACAAAAAAGGTTAGACCTGAGGGCATATGATACTTATCCTCTTCGCATGAATTGATAATTTAGAAAGCATGATTAATTATGATATTTAAGTATGCATGATTTGGAAAGCATGTTAATTGTGTGATGATTCCGGATGGACGGAATATTGTTATTTCTTGTGGTATATCGGATGGAAACTCGGACATAAATTCCGTAGCCGAATCCGAATGGACGGTAATGCGGTTTGTACTCGGGATACAATGCCACGTACCACTTGAAAGACACACGTATTCCGTGTCATCCAAATTTGTGTTTGAGCATGATTTAGATTAGTATGTGATTTGTTTTCTTATGCATGATTAGGATGTTTATAACATGTTATAGCTTTGAGCATGATTAGTTGGTTGTGTTTGAGCATGATTTAATTGTTTAGTATGTTAAACCTTATGCATGATTTGAGGATCCATGTGATTAGATATGTCGTTGTGATGATCTTGTTTGAATGACGCATCCAAAAATGTATGAATGTATGTAATCTGCCAGTTCCCGTTCGAACGCGTCATCGAACGCATAACGAACGAGAACCTTCTGTCTCTACCGTTCGAACGCGTTATCAAACGCTACTCGAACGCGCACACATCTGTAGCATCAGGTCTCATTCTGTTCGAACGCGTTTTCGGACACCCTACGAACGAGAACCTACTGTCTCATTTTTGTTCGAACGTGTCTCGGACGCCACACGAACGAGAGCATTCTGTCTTCACCGTTCGAACGCGTTTACGAACGCAACGCGAACGGTCACGGTCTTACTGTATCACATCATGACATGTCTATCTTAACATATGGTTATCTCCTTGAACTTTATGCATTTGTATTACTTCTTTAGTCATCTATTTCTGTTATGCACTTGAATAACTTCTCTTAGTATGCATGAAATAAAAAAAAATGTTCTTTATGCTTTTGTGAAGTTGTATGCTTTTGGTATGTTAATTTGTCTTCATTGCTTGAATTTGGATATGGATTATATATGAATAGGTTGCATGCAAATATGAAAAATATGTTAAATGTAAACTTATACATGGAATTTGTATATGGAAATTTAAGTGTAAGTTTTTTATTGATATGCATGTGAATTTAGAGGCATGATACCCCTTGGAAATGAGTGTTACTCAAGCATGATTAAGTTATTACATAAATCCTCTCATTACAAGTGACATAAGTAAGGGACCATTCCGAACCCAACGGTTTGAGGTCTTCCCTTGCGAGGGGTGAGTGCGGCCTTAAATCTTATTTTCCCGGTTCACACCGGGTGGCGACTCCATCATTCTCCGGTTTAGTCCCCGTGGCTACTCCATACTCCCAACTAGGCCCTGAGCCTAGAACAGCATGCGTCGTCCAGTTTCTGTGTCCTACAGTCTGGCGACTCCACTGGGGATAGAGAATCGGCCCCGAAAATATTGTCTTGTGATGTTTGGATTATGTTTTAATTGACCGTGTCTATAGTGGATAAAAGTAAGGGTTTAATCAAAGGCATTTTTGAGGCTATGTAATGGTTGGTGTCTTCCTTCACTCACTACCTTTCTAGAAGGAAAAGCTGTGAAGGCACCTAGATGGCCATCTACTCGTAGCCTATTGTGATGGACTAATTTGGAGGACTCGTTGTTTATTCCTGACACCAAGCGATAAGAGCCTAAGGGGCTTGGGTATTTAAGTGAGCCTCGCTCCACCTTCCCTCTGGGGAATCTACAACGAGAAATCCATTTGACAGTCCGTCACACACCATAGCTCATTGGCACGTACCTTAGTGTATAAAAAAGGGTGTGCTCACTTGGTCGGTCGAACCTTTGAGTGGGGAGACCTAGTTGTGAGCCATCCTTCGCCGGTGAGAGCCTTTGTCTATACTCTTGCTAAACCACCCATAGACCGGGTTGGCTAAAGTATCAATTATTTCCTTGAGTATGTGCTTATGGGCCATTTCCATTTGGAGACAGTTGGACCTTTTATCAGAAATGCGAACTTGTTGGGCCATTTAAACTGGGGCGAGTTCGTATCTTATGACTATTAGGCCCAAAGCTTCTAAAATGTCGATGGGCCATTGTGTAGAAATTATCATGTCATGTTTGCATCATCTTTCTTCTATGCTTGTGTTTGGGAACATTGTCGCTTGGATCTATTTGGACCACTTGTCATGGGATATGGGCTTGTTGGGCCATTTAAACTGGGACAAGAACGTATTTCATGACTATTGGGCCAAAGGCTTCTAAGTGATTAATGAGCCGCTTTGTGATTGTGTTCGGAACGTTACTATTTGGATTTAGTCGGGCTCTTTGCCATGAGATGAGAACTCATTGGGCCATTTAAACTGGGATGGGTTCACTCCTATGATAATTAGCCCGAAAGATTCTAAAATAATGACGAACCGATTTGTTTGAGAGTTTTAATTTATTTAGTATGTTATATATATCACATGCACCTCATACACCTCACGCATACATGCATCATGCTAACCCTTATGTTTTAAAAAGCCATCATAGATACCCGTTGGGTTAGAAAAGAAGGAAGACTAGTCAAGAGACCATCAGCAAAAATGAGTGGATCAGTTAATAAAGAATCTCGTCTGGATCAATTGGAAGCCAAAGTAACCAAAATTGCTGAGCAGTTGCAATTTTTGACCAATGTTGTGGCCAGTTTGACTGTATCCCCTGTAGCCAATAACAAGAAGTGTTGCAGCCAGGATAAAAGAACTTTTGGAGGGCCTTCAGGGACCAAGCCTGCTACTGCTAAGATTGCTACCGTCAGAAACAGACGATTCTCCAATTTTGGAAGACCTCTGTCAAAAGTGCTAGAGAAACTGAAGAGGCAAGGGCTCTTAAAACCCTTAGAAGCCAAACCATTACCCAATCCCCTACCATCACATTATAACCTAAGCCTTTACTGTCACTTTCACCAACAAAAGGGCCATGACACTGACAATTGCGCCCGACTCCGCCATGAAATCCAAGACCTCATTGACGCCCATAAAATACCCGACCCAGAAAAGGGACAGCCACCCACATACATTATCGACTCCGGCCTACCCGACAATCTTGTCTTCCCAACCCACAACTACCAAACTTCTTGCACAAGGATAAGAGGCAACAGTGGTAAAAGTGAAATAAAGCAAAGGGAGGATCTTTGGGAAAACTTCTCATACAGTGATGAGACGGGGGTTGCAAAAGGGAAAAGTGAATTTGAAGAAGAACTACTGTACCTGGAGAAATTGATGGCCGAAGGGAATAAGAAAGCAAGGGAAAATAAAATTGCAATTTATGGAGACGTTTGTCTCCCAGATCTTATTCAGTTGTGATCCAGCATTTATTAATAGAGACATTGATTTTGTTCGAACTTCTTTCATGATAATAAAGAAGTTCATTTCGCTCACTTGCCTGAGTCTCTCTCGTTCAACCTGCGCAATATGAGTATATTTGACAACCATGATACCATGATATTCAACAACACTCAGAACACGGGGAATTCCCGAAGGAAGAATAGCTATTCAGAAATTGGGAAACAGGGCAGTGAGACTGTCAGAGAATAAGTTCACCCAATCGATCGATGAAGACAGATTGAAGCAATTTTCAGCCTAATGGAGAAAAGACCGAGCAGTCACCAAAGGAATTGGCAGAAGACCTAACCCAACGGGATAGGAAATTCATTCATGCATATATGCATACACGTAACCTGCATCCCTTGTTGTATTTTTCTTTTGCAGATTTCAAATGAAAGAGAACCCGCAGGGGGGCGAACAGAAACACATGGCACCAAGGAGCCCAATAAGGATCTAATCCATCATGAACAGGGAGGACCTCTACACTTGCATACATACACATCACATGCACGTCTTTATTTTGTTGTTTTATATTTGCAGGCTTCTAAAGAAGAAAATAAGGAAAAACGACAAAGGCAAGCCAACCAGAAACAACAACAGTGTTAGAGATGAATCAGAATCAGTATTAATCTCAGGAAAGAATCCCAGGGTTGAGGCTCACATCAGTATTAATCTCAGGAAAGAATCCCAGGGTTGAGGCTCACATCAGTATTAATCTCAGGAAAGAAACCCAGGGTTGAGGCCCACACCAGTATCAGTTTCAAGAAGGAATCCCCAGGGGGCGAAGCCCATATTATCAGCAGTTGAAAAGAGGAATTTCACAGAAGGAGATAAAGTCCTTGATGGCTAAGCATATGTCCGGTGATGACATTGTATGCTGTGGGGAGAAACCATAGAAACAATAAGTGCGAGACGCGCTCTCTTCCGGTACTCTGAATGGATTGATCTCTACTAAACTCATGAGCACTTGATTACAAGATCTCAACAGTGGAAGCCTGAGTGGTTGACGAGATGACTAGTCGAAGAAATGATGTATTAGTGAATGACCGTTTGCCTGGGTGTCCACCCTGGTTTACTTATGCTATGATATATGATATGGTTGGAAACAAAGAAAAAGTCTCTGCAATGAAAAGGAAAAGAAAAATAGACCGCATATAACCGATAAGCGTGAAGCTACCCATGGGCGAGTATTAGGACCACCATGAGGAGAAATGCTACCTTAAAGGGTAGGTGTGTCATAAAAAGAAAAAGAAAATAGAAAAAAAAAAGAAGAGAGAAGAAAAGAAAAAAAAGAAAAAAAAAAGAGACAAAAGAAAAAAAAAGATGAAAACCATATCATGTTGAGTATGCTGAAGTAATCACAGAATGTGATTAAGACATCCAGGTTGGTTAGACCCACTGGTTCGATTCTCTGAAACGAAATCACCAAGTTGGCTTACTTAATGAATAAGCTGCGAAAGAGCCTTAGCGCACACACACACTAGGAGTCTAGTTCAGATCACCCATTCAGAAGATCGGAATTGAGTGTATCGAGTACTTTGAAGGTTCTCTGGTTTTGACATGCAGCATTCGTTGAGGATGAAAAATGTTTAGCTACCAAGGCTATCTCGAGGAGAAGCAATACAATAGTTGGAAAAATCCACATCTTATCAGCTTAAGGGCGAGGCCCACACCGACATCAGTATCAGTTCACCGGGTATGGCACTCTGGGGGCGAGGTCCACATCAACATGAATCTCAGTTTGTGGAATGAATCCGAGAAGGAATCTCAGTTTGGAATGAATCCGAGAAGGAATCTCAGTTTGGAATGAATCCGAGAATGAATCTCAGCTTTGGAATGAATCCGGGAAAGAATCTCAGCTTTGGAATGAATCCGAGAAAGAATCTCAGCTTTGGAATGAATCCGAGAAGGAATCTCAGTTTGGAATGAATCCGAGAATGAATCTCAGCTTTGGAATGAATCCGGGAAAGAATCTCAGCTTTGGAATGAATCCGAGAAAGAATCTCAGCTTTGGAATGAATCCGAGAATGAATCTCAGCTTTGGAATGAATCCGGGAATGAATCTCACCTTTGGAATGAATCCGAGAATGAATCTCAGCTTTGGAATGAATCCGGGAATGAATCTTAGCTTTGGAATGAATCCGGGAAAGAATGCCAGCTTTGGAATGAATCTCAGCTTTGGAATGAATCCGAGAATGAATCTCAGCTTTGGAATGAATCCGGGAATGAATCTCAGCTTTGGAATGAATCTCAGCTTTGGAATGAATCCGAGAATGAATCTCAGTTTGGAATAAATCCGAAAATGAATCTCACTTTCGGGAACAAAGCCCAGAGGTCGAGGCACCTCGCCATCATATCAATTCAGTTCGAAGCAGCAGGTAAGTCAGGCGGCAGCTGACGAGCCAGGTAAGTAAAAATGCATTGCACGTAACTTTGATAGGATTGTCATTGTCACACACACTACACAAGTCCCATCAAAGTGGGGGCGACTGTAGACACTGAATTTTTCCATATCATGCCCAATGACGAGTCTCGTAAGGAGGCACTACCTTTTCATGTCAAGGAAGTCACGGGAAACGGACGTTGGAAGGGTAAAGTTGGAAATTGGAATTATTGTTGGATTTAACTTGGTTGTCTAGCTTCGATTTGCTCGTTGGATCTCCGCTTATGCTTGGCCCAAGAACCCCTAAGCCACTTACCAAATCATACACCAAGCCCAAATACCCAAGCCCACCAAAAAGAACCAAATCCATGCCCTAATACACATCTCACGCCCAAGGCCACCCAAGAGCACAAATCAACACATAAAACAATCATAAATTCCACTCACACAACACTTGCCACCAACCACACATCACTAGCCACCAACATTCCCTAAAACATGCACACCTCACTTCCACTCACACAAAACATGTACAAGTCACTTCCACCTCCAACAAAGCCCACCTAACCCACTAACTCACACCCATCACCCTTTGCAAGCCACACCACACGCCCATTGCCTCCCAAATGACAAAGCAAGCACAAGCCAACCTTCCACTTCCTATTAAATAACCCTCCACCAAACTCTCCACTAAGAAGAATCTCCCTAAATCAAGCATGTTGTAAGCCACCAACACTCTCCACCTTTGCCTATAAAAGAAGCCTAAAAACCAATCAAAAGGCTAGCACATATAGAGGACATACAAGGAAGAAAGAGAAGGAGAGATAGGATTTAGAGGAGACTAGCTAGAGAAAGAGAGAGATATTAGGAAGAGAGCTAGAGGGAAGAAAGAATGAGAGATTGACTACACATTGAGCAAACACTACACAACCCCTAAACACGCCAATCACCTCACCGTAGGACAACCCTATACAGCAGCCCATATTCCCCGTAGGACAGCCATATACAGCAGCCCATATTCCCCGTAGGACAGCCCTATACAGCAGCCCATAACCATTGGAAAACACCTCCTAAACAGCAGCCCAAAATACCACGAAGCAGTAGCCGAAGCAACCAGAACAGTGGCCTGAAACACAGCAGCAAAGCGGAGGAAAACAGCGAGCAAATCAGCAGGATAACCAAGGAAAAGGGGAACCAGTGAACCAGAAAAGTTGCAGAGCATCAACCCTTCCGACGGACGTGAAACGTGCTTCCGAAAGACGACACAAAAAAGGTTAGACCTGAGGGCATATGATACTTATCCTCTTCGCATGAATTGATAATTTAGAAAGCATGATTAATTATGATATTTAAGTATGCATGATTTGGAAAGCATGTAATTGTGTGATGTGATTCCGGATGGACGGAATATGTGTTATTCTTGTGGTATATCAGATGGAAACTCGGACATAAATTCCGTAGCCGAATCCGAATGGACGGTAATACGGTTTGTACTCGGGATACAATGCCACGTACCACTTGAAAGACACACGTATTCCGTGTCATCCAAATTTGTGTTTGAGCATGATTTAGATTAGTATGTGATTTGTTTTCTTATGCATGATTAGGATGTTTATAACATGTTATAGCTTTGAGCAGGATTAGTTGGTTGTGTTTGAGCATGATTTAATTGTTTAGTATGTTAAACCTTATGCATGATTTGAGGATCCATGTGATTAGATATGTCGTTGTGATGATCTTGTTTGAATGATGCATCCAAAAATGTATGAATGTATGTAATCTGCCAGTTCCCGTTCGAACGCGTCATCGAACGCATAACGAACGAGAACCTTCTGTCTCTACCGTTCGAACGCGTTATCAAACGCTACTCGAACGCGCACACATCTGTAGCATTAGGTCTCATTCTGTTCGAACGCGTTTTCGGACGCCCTACGAACGAGAACCTACTGTCTCATTTTTGTTCGAACGCGTCTCGAACGCCACACGAACGAGAGCATTCTGTCTTCACCGTTCGAACGCGTTTACGAACGCAACGCGAACGGTCACGGTCTTACTGTATCACATCATGACATGTCTATCTTAACATATGGTTATCTCCTTGAACTTTATGCATTTGTATTACTTCTTTAGTCATCTATTTCTGTTATGCACTTGAATACCTTCTCTTAGTATGCATGAAATAAAAAAAAAATGTTCTTTATGCTTTTGTGAAGTTGTATGCTTTTGGTATTTTATTTTGTCTTCATTGCTTGAATTTGGATATGGATTATATATGAATAGGTTGCATGCAAATATGAAAAATATGTTAAATGTAAACTTATACATGGAATTTGTATATGGAAATTTAAGTGTAAGTTTTTTATTGATATGCATGTGAATTTAGAAGCATGATACCCCTTGGAAATGAGTGTTACTCAAGCATGATTAAGTTATTACATAAATCCTCTCATTACAAGTGACATAAGTAAGGGACCATTCCGAACCCAACGGTTTGAGGTCTTCCCTTGCGAGGGGTGAGTGCGGCCTTAAATCTTATTTTCCCGGTTCACACCGGGTGGCGACTCCATAATTCTCCGGTTTAGTCCCCGTGGCTACTCCGTACTCCCAACTAGGCCCTGAGCCTAGAACAGCATGCGTCGTCCAGTTTCTGTGTCCTACACGTACGTATCGTTCAAGTAATATAAAAATATTGATCCCACGAGGAATTAATACCTAAGCTATTAATTTTATGAGGTCAAATGATTACTAGTATCTAACAGGTTGTTTGATTGATTTGAAATGGTGACCATAAAAAAACAAGTAAATAAAATTGTTCGAAAATAGGTTTTAAGAAAATTCAATATTAAAAACTATCTAGGGTTGTGATTTCTTCCAATATCATTTTAAAATGAAGTGGTTATCTTAAAGTTGGGTAATATATTGATTTAATAACCCGGAACACTAAATTATGTAAAAGCCTCTTCCGATGGTCAATTACAAATACCTAGTATAATCCAATTGAACCATATGTCTATGTCAACCAAATTACCTAGATTCATTAAGATTAATTTCCAATTTGGCTACCCCCGCCTGACAGGTATATTCATATCCTGTAAGGAAATCTATTAAAGGGTTATCTATCCTCAAGGAAGATCGTGGGCTATTGAATTTAAGGTCTTAAACTTAAAATCCCTATGTCTAGTTCATTTTAAGTTTACCTAGTCAACTTATTAGTGGCCAGTTAATAAAAAGCATTATGATTAAGACTCAATAATAAATCTTTATATTACCCAAACTATAATCTAACTCCTTATAAACCGGTGATATTATATTTCATCACAACCCTAGATATCTAATTTAGTTACAACACATAGCTAAGGCTGGTAAAAACTTAAAAGACATAAAATAAAATTACTAAAAAGTAAATGTTGAAAGATAAATGCAATAAAATTAAATGCTAAGGTAAAAGGAATTAACTTATACTATTTACTATTTAGATATCTCCCATAATATAATATATATACTTGTGATAATTTTCCCAACCAGCCATATAGGCGGTAACCTGATTAAATCAAATTAAGTCCAACCAGCCATTAAGGCGGTAATATTTGTCCATAAACCAGCCATAAAGGCGGAACCAAAATAAACCAGCCATAAAGGCGGAACCAAAATTAACCAGCCATAAAGGCGGAACCAAAATTAAATTACCAACCGACCAATCTGGCGGTATCCTTGATTAGTCAGGTTTAAACCATATTAAAATTAATTACCTATCGACCAATCTGGCGGTATCCTTTTTAAGTCAAATTTTAAATAGTTATATATTATATTAAAGAGAGATTAATCTAAATAACAATAGTAAAAGAATTACCTTTCACCCTAGCATGGGGAGTTACCTCCTCATGGTAAATAGTAAAAACTGTAAAAATAAAGAAAGTAAATTACTATTATTACAAAACGTAATTAAAATTTAATTACAAAACTTAAATTAAAGAAACTAGAGAGAGAAACTCCATATTTACATCAAAGAAATGAGAGAGAATGGTACAACTGAAACTGAAACGTCGAGCTGAATTTATAGGCTTTAGTGGGGTATGGGCGTCGCGACGCCAAGAGGTTGGGCGTCGCGACGCGCGTAGGTTTGTGACACTTGTTGGCTTGGCTTCGCGAGATCGTGACACATGGCACTGTTATGTCGGCAGTTGACTTTTTGATGTCGGCAACATGTGATGGCGACACGTGTCTAGGTGCATGTTAGCGTGATCCGCTGAGATTTTGACACGTGGCAAGGTGTATTTTAGCAAGATGATGATTTTCGGCATCTTAGGATGATGACACGTGGCAGGCGCACGTTAGCAAATCTTCTGTTATGGTGACATGTGGCACGGCGCACGTTAGCAAAGTCAAACTTTTCAAATTTTGACCCGTTGACCTGGCGCACGTTAGCATGACCCGGTGCACGTTAGGCGTCGCGACGCGCCCAAAATTACGAAAATGCTATTTTTCCAATTTTCACTGTTTTGGTCCAAATCACCTCCAGAATGTCCTGAAACTTTATTTATCTACAAAATATCTTAAAACACATCAAAATATTCACAAAACTCAATAAACTATACAAAATATAAGTTAAATGAGTGGGAAATAGTGATAGATTTACCACTCATCACACCCCCAAACCTAACATTTTGCTAGTCCTCGAGCAAAACAAAGAATAAAATAACATAATAAAATTTAACTAAGCCACTCGTAGGGATCACAGTTGCATTTAGCGTATGCAACAAGCCTTTAAACCCCTAGGTGTCCCTAGTGGACGAGTTGTAGTCTCGTGAGGGTTTACAGCAATGATACACATAAACATTTTATAAAAGTAAAAAGGTAGTGAAACTAATGCACACAAAAGCAAAAAGACAAGCGAAAAGAGAATAAAGAAGTTAGTGACTAATCATGTGAAACTTCTACTTCAAGTTACTAGTTGTTTTGTTTCTTTCTAAATTACAGAATAAGTAAATTCTCCGATTATTTTTACCTTTCTTCATATACACAGCCAACATAATATTAAACAACTCATTTTTGCCCACAACAGTCACAAGTGCAGTAGATAAGAGAGTAATATTTTTGTCTTAAAGTTCTATCAGATTTCACACCTTTTTGTAGCAATGGAATAATTTTTCTCATTTTTCTGATTTTTTCTTTGATTTTTTCTCTATTTTTTATTTATATACAATATCTTCCATCTATGTAACGAGTGTTGGGTCGGTGGCTCCCAAACCAGTTGGCTTTAGGGCACCAGGTGTTAAGACACCCCCACAGACTTAATTACTCAGACTTCATATATATATATTTTTACAGCATCTTTGATCCATTTAGCGAGCTTTGGGCCAGTGACTCACAAACCAGTTGGTTTTAGGGCACTAGGTGTTAAAACACCCTTACAGACTTAATAACTCGGATCTCAGATATTTTTTTTTACTCAATCACTTTTTGAGATGCTTCCTCCAATTAAACTTGAGCACTGAATATTACAAACTTTTCAATTACAGCTCATGTCTGTATATTTCCATGTATGTTGATAATACTTGCCAACTGAGCATATGAATATCCATTTTAGTCAGTATTATGGAGAATTCACAAATTAAATAATTTAAAAGGAAATAAACAAAAATTAACTTGTTTCGAAATAGGTTTGAGATACGTCTCAAGAGTGGAAACTCCTTACTCAGCTATCTCTTACCAATTTCACATTTTTAGTCAAATAAAAACACAAAAACACAAAATATTTTTGTAATTTTTGAAAAAAATTCAATTTTTTTGTATTTTTCGAAAAATTTTGGACTAAAAAAAAAACAACACACAAACTAAAAACAAGGTACTGATCAACCAATTCCCTCCCCCAAACCTAAATGAGATATTGTCCCCAATGTCTTAAACAGTAGAAGAAGAGTTTAGAAGGTAGTACCTGATTAGCTGAAATTCTACAATGAAAAGTTAAAGGGTAAGATCTTGATTAACACGACGCCTCTTACCACGATCGTCCTCGGACCAATTTATCTTTGAAAGGATAGGGTCAACTTGTGTTCATAGGCTAAGAGTTGGTCAATTAGATCCGAACCAGTTCTGGCAGTAAAGAGTAGTTCTTTCAAAGGTTTTGACACGAACCCATTTCTTCGGGCATCATCAAGAAACACACAAAGAAAATCATAAAATCCATCTACGTTAACAACCCAATTGGTTTCTAGTGTATGTTCAAGTTCGCCCAAGATAGTACTATAACAATTTCCTCCAATGTACCCAAGCCACCTGGCAAAGCAATAAAAGCATCAGCACGGTTAATCATTTCTATCAGTCGTTCAGACATACCTAGCACGATCAGTTCCTCTCCGTTTAATGATTCAATAAGATTTGCTTCTGCCAAGGCTTTTGGGATGATTCCCAAAACATGACTGCCTCCTTCCTGTACGGCCTTTGAAACGATCCCCATTAGTCCAAGATTGCCTCCGCCATATATTAAGTGCATATTCCTTGCAGCTAAGACTCGACCCAATTCCTGTGCTGCTTCTACGTATTGTGGTTTAGTACCAACATTACTATCGCAAAACACACAGATGTTTTCAACTTGTCTTCTTGAAGTGGCTTCCATGTTTTACTCTGTATGTCTTCAAAAGTGCAATGATGAGTTGAATTTATAACACCTGAAAAGAGTGAGTAAAATAATAGCACTAGTACATGCCAAATGATTATTAGTTAAAAAAATCGTGATAGTCAAAAAGGTCTAGATCATGTCCGAGAAAATAAAAAAAACAAAACAAAACAAAACAAATTACAATTTTTAGGAAAAGACAAAGAGATATAATATTTACAAGAAAAGTAGCGGCTTGATCGACGTCTATGCGTCAGGGACAAGCTTCCCATCCAATTTTCTTATAAATTGGTAAACATGGTCTTTTTGAGTCAGATTCCCGAGACTTAATAGTTGTCTTTCTTTTTGGAATAATGTATGTAATCTGCGAATTTCATGATACACAAATCCACATGGATGTGTCTCAAGAGTTTTAGATATGTCATCCAAAGACTCCTTACTCAAGCCATTCCTAATGAAATTAATCTTATCTTCGCGGGTATTAGACATTATTCCTAAAGAACGACAACGAGTATCACAAAACATACGAGCACATTTATAACAAACACACATTTTTTTTGCTCTTCTTTTTTTAGCATATGTGCTCCTTCCTAAACCAGGCAGATGTGAAATAAAAGAGTCAGAAGACTCACCTGCCAATCGGACTCGTGCTTCAATAATCCAACGAATGTCAGTAGGAATACCTTTGATCATCAGTAGTCTCATCCATTCCAAACGAGCTTTGTAGATTTTTATCAGAGATTTGTTAGGGAGAGAAGGAAATTTCTTGCGAAAATTTACGAGAGATTCTTCCATCTTGAAATGTCTTAATCTGCAAAAACTAAACACACAAAATTAAATCACACCAAATCACAATATATATAAAAATTGCATGGGTTGCCTCCCTGCGAGCGCTAAGTTTAAAGTCGTCAGCTAGACTTGACTTCTCGATCATTAGGCTGGATCAGAAAGTGTGACACTTTCTTTTTGTCGCTCAAACGATTCTCCCCAGTAGTGCTTAAATCCGATGGCTTCTTTGTTGATTAAATGGATAGTCGTCTGATGGTGGATTTTCACTTTCCATATTCTTGAATGCTTCTAAGAAATTGGGTTGATAAGATAGTTGAAAAGAGTTATAGCTTCACGCCTTTGAGTGGCCAAAGAATGAATTATGTTCCAGATACTATTGGAGATTAGTACTGGAGTTCTACATGGATCAATTTTCATCTTCCATTGATCGTAACTGTTTTGTAGAGTGGCTGATTATGCCACCACGGGATCTGATGTCTGTTTGTAAGGATTGTAGACTGGGTGGTCTTTGCTTGCTATGAATCGCTAAGGCCCCACGGTGGGCGCCAAATTGTGGATACTGGATTTCGGCCGAGGTCCACAATCAGAATTTATAGGTTGGGGGCATCAGCGATCCTGCAAGACAAAGTAGAGTGAGCAGGAGGAGACTGCCCACCGGTGTGGTGGGTGCCGGGGGCACTCCGACGCTCAAGTCAGTAGTATGAAATGAGCAGTAAATGTGTAAAATGTGAAAGCAAGGCTTACTATTACCATGACCTTCTTTGGGTGGCCGTGAGGGCGGAATGAAGTGTTTAAGAAATGTGAAGCTCTGAGAGCTTGTGTCAGAGAGCAGAAGCTGTAAGAGAGAAGTCAGGCTTGCTCCTCTGTTTCTCGAATTGTGTTGTAATTTATAGATGAAGATGGATGACTTTTGCAGCTGGCATAAGTCCATTATATGCTAAGATATATTTATTTAATGATCAGAAGTGGAGTAGGATAATCATGTTTAGGGAAAGTGGGAATCGGTTGGTAAAGGTTTGGCTTTATGCGTGAATCAAGTGGAATAAGGTTTTTATTGGGCTTTCTCTTGGGCTTTCATCTATGTCTATGGGCTTAGTCTTTATTTTCGGGCTTTGTATACTATTTGGGTTTTAAGGTAAAAGACGGTTTTATCATTGACCCAATTTTGGTCCAAACAGGTCTTAGCAATTCTTAGCAAGCAAAGATCTTTCTCTATTTTGGCCTCAAAAACTGAGCCGGCACGTTTTCGAGTCTTCATTAGGTCAGTTCGACAACAGTCTCATAGACCTTCATCGGGTCTAACTGAGTGGAGACTTCAGGATCTTCACCAGGTCCAGTGGACTGGGGACAATTAGAAAGGAATGATCTAAAAGATAGCTTAGAAGAGGAAAGTCTTCCTCAAAGATCATGAACACCCATATTCCTCATACGACAGATGAACATACTTGTTCTTCTCGAACTACATGGAACAACATTCATTGGATTCCAACAATCCCAAACTGTTTGAGGTGTGAAGATATCAATCCTCCAGATGAGAAATTCTAGACGACATGCATGAAATTAAGCATAAGACGAAACAAATCCTACTTTTTGATTTAGGATACACCGAGAGCCCAGTCGACCAGCTCTGAGATTCTCAAATGAAGTTTATTCTTTGCTCTGGGAAGCCATCATTTGCCTCATACAATTTTGTTCAAAATAGCAATCCCACTCAACAAAGCACACGGCTTGTGACAAAGCCACTAAATGGATCACTCGCCAAAGCCTCCAAACAACAGATAAGATTATTCTCTTTTTGCACTAACCGAGTTGGCAATTTCAGCCATACATAGTTCCTACCCGACACAACATGATCTTATCATAATTCTGGACCATAAGAGAATAACTCCGATGACTCTACCCCATACGACACATACAAAAGCCTGGTCTTAATCGAAGATCACATTCGACTCGACAAGTCCAAAAATCATTGAACATGCATATGTCAAAAGTCCACTCGACACCTAGTTCAATCACTGATTTATGAATGACGCCCATCATGTGCTCCAATCAATTTAGTTTCACAGCCATGAGCAGTCTCATTCGACACGACGATCCAAAGATTCACCACCAGATGGCATGGGTAGCTCTACTTGCAAGCTGAAAAGAGAGATCCAACAAGCTCCACTAGTAGCCTAAAACCATGATTAACAACCCTTGTTCCACCAGCTTGTCCCACATTGCCTGATGCTACATCTGAAACTGAAGCTGTTTCTTCTAAGTATGAAAAGAAGCACACACACCATTTTATGAGCAACCACCACTCACCAGATGCAAAGCTGCCGAGTGCCAGTCCACACGACAGCCCACACGATAGTCTACTACTTTCATGCGTGCGTGAGTTGTTCTCACGTGAAAGAAAGGAAACCATGAATGTCGATTGGAAGAGCCATAACCTTCAGCCCCAAGCATACGGTTTGGCCGATATCATGACGTCTTCGTCTTCATCGTCGATTGCTTCATCGGCTGTAAGTTGTTCAAAGTAGACGGTTATTGAAGGAAAATACGTCGTCGCTTTGTCGCTTCGAAAGATGATTCAGAACAGAGGTTGATGGAGTACATGTGTTCGGCTTTGAAGGCATTCTTAAGCCCACGTGAGAACCCATCGGCAGTTGCTGAGTTGTTCGATAAAGAACATGTCGGGTCGACAGAGGTTGATGGAGTACATGTGTTCGGTGTTGAAGTCGTGCTTGAGCCCACACGAGAACCCACCGGCAGTTGCTGAGTTGTTCGGTAAAGAACACGACGGGGTCGACAGAGGTTGATGGAGTACATGTGTTCGACGTTGAATTCATGATTGAGCCCACAAGAGAACCCACCGGCAGTTGCTGAGTTGTTCGGTAAAGAACACATCGGGTCGACAGAGGTTGATGGAGTACATATGTTCGGCGTTGATGTCGTGCTTGAGCCGACACGAGAACCCACCGATAGTTACTGAGTTGTTCGGTAAAGAACACATCGGGTCGACAGAGGTTGATGGAGTATATGTGTTCGGCGTTGAAGTCGTGCTTGAGCCCACACGAGAGCCCATCTGCAGTTGCTGAGTTGTTCAGTAAAAAACACGTCGGGTCGACTCAGTTGCTTTACAATTTTTCTCTGTTTTTCAAGCTCGGTTACATGGCTGCTAATCTCGGCATGGAAGTCAACGACCTAGCTCACTATCAATGAAGAAAGTGATGTGGATGGCTTACAATGAGAAGGAAATGCATTCAGAAAAAGGAACGGATCTGGATCCCTCCAAGGAAAGAAAAGACCCTCATCTGCCCGAGCGTAGAGAATGAACCAATAGATTGATCATCCAACACTATTCGAGACACATATCGATATATTCATATACACTAGTAACCAGTCTTATTCTGTAGGTGATTGTCCCATTCAACACAAATTTACTGAATCGACCAACTTCAGTCCCAGTAAATAAAACACACATTGTTACAAAATATCACCATTGGGCCCATTCAATAAAATTTGTATTATAATGTATGGCCAAAGGGTTACACTTAACACGATAGAAATGGGAGTCGAATATACAAGATAGTCAATAGACACCAACTCATAGCCTGTTGAATGGAGCTATTAAATCTTGGAAAACCATAAGTTACCCCAGACAAGAGATGCCATATTATTTCATACACTTCTATACGTATGGAAAACATCTAGCCCATCCGATAACTAGTCCATTCGACAAAGCCTTCATATGACAAGTACAAATATTTATTCGTTTTTATTAAAACAACTTTCATGATCATGTATAGTCATTTGAGCTACATCCATTCAACTTAAAAATAGTTATTGACTAGTAAAATGGAGAATGTCATAACCTCCATCAGGTTATGAGGATTTTCATAGTCATTCAATAGGTACATTCGACCGTAGTCTCCTGACCTTCGTCAGGTCAGGTAGAATGAAGTTTCCCACGGACCTTCATCAAGTTCATTCGATCGTAGTCTCCTGACCTTCATTAGGTCATGTAGGATGAGGTTTCACATGGACCTTCATCAGGTACATTCGATTGAAGTCTCCTGACCTTCATCAGGTCAGGTAGAATGAAGATTCACTTAGACTTTCATCAAGTTCATTCGACCATAGCTTCATAGACCTTCTTCAGGTCTAGTATAGTAAGTGATGACCCTCATAGACCTTCATCTGGTCTAGACTACATTGAAGACTCCCCTAGTCTTTTAACCCGTAGTATGGGAATATCCTGACCTTCATGAGATTCTGTAGATCCGGGACATCCCCCATAGACTCATGTAGAGTCAATTTCAATACATGGAACTTCTTCTGGTCTAGACGACATGTAAACTCGGTTTGGTCCCTCTTCGATACCAAACAAGTGTATGTCTTCCTGGCCTCATCAAGTCTAGTCGATGGGAACACTCCCCAATTCGTTCGTGCTGGAGTCAAGTCCATGGGCCTTCTTCTGGTCCACACGATATGTAGCCTCGGTTTGGTCCCTCCTCGATACCAAACGAGTGAATATCTTCATGGCCTCATCAAGTCCAGTCGACCGGGGAAATCCCCCATGGACTAGTGTCGAGTCAAGTTGTAGACACGGACTACAAATGTCGTATGACTTATATCTTGAATCTTCATCCGGTTCAGTCGACCGAGGATATCCCTATGGACTCATGTCGAGTCAAGTTGTAGACATGGACTACAGATGTCGTATGACTTATATCCTGAATCTTCATCTGGTTCAGTCGACTGGGGACATCCCCCATGGACTCATGTCGAGCCAAGTTGTAGACATGGACTACATATGTCGTATGACTTATATCCTGAATCTTCATCTGGTTCAGTCGACCGGGGACATCCCTTATGGACTCATGTCGAGTCAAGTTGTAGACATGGACTACACATGTCGTATGACTTATATCCTGAATCTTCATCTGGTTCAGTCGACCGGGGACATCCACCATGGACTCATGTCGAGCCAAGTTATAGACATGGACTACACATGTCGAATGACTTATATCCTGAATCTTCATCCGTTCAGTCGATCGGGAACATCCCATATTGACTCATGTCGAGTCAAATGGTAGACATGGACTACACATGTCATATGTCGTATATCTTGACATCCATCTGGTTCAGTCAACTGGTACTGATTGGCGTAAACACACACGTATAACACAAGCGTACGTATCGTTCAAGTAATATAAAAATATCGATCCCACGAGGAATTAATACCTAAGCTATTAATTTTATGAGGTCAAATGATTACTAGTATCTAACAGGTTGTTTGATTGATTTGAAATGGTGACCATAAAAAAAAAGTAAATAAAATTGTTCGAAAATAGGTTTTAAGAAAATTCAATATTAAAAACTATCTAGGGTTGTGATTTCTTCCAATATCATTTTAAAATGAAGTGGTTATCTTAAAGTTGGGTAATATATTGATTTATTAACCCGGAACACTAAATTATGTAAAAGGCCTCTTCCGATGGTCAATTACAAATACCTAGTATAATCCAATTGAACCATATGTCTATGTCAACCAAATTACCTAGATTCATTAGATTAATTTCCAATTTGGCTACCCCCGCCTGACAGGTATATTCATATCCTGTAAGGAAATCTATTAAAGGGTTTCTATCCTCAAGGAAGATCATGGGCTATTGAATTTAAGGTCTTAAACTTAAAATCCCTATGTCTAGTTCATTTTAAGTTTACCTAGTCAATTTTATTAGTGGCCAGTTAATAAAAAGCATTATGATTAAGACTCAATAAATAAATCTTTATATTACCCAAACTATAATCTAACTCCTTATAAACCGGTGATATTAGATTTCATCACAACCCTAGATATCTAATTTAGTTACAACACATAGCTAAGGCTGGTAAAAACTTAAAAGACATAAAATAAAATTACTAAAAAGTAAATGTGAAAGATAAATGCAATAAAATTAAATGCTAAGGTAAGGAATTAACTTATACTATTTACTATTTAGATATCTCCCATAATATAATATATATACTTGTGATAATTTTCCCAACCAGCCATATAGGCGGTAACCTGATTAAATCAAATTAAGTCCAACCAGCCATTAAGGCGGTAATATTTGTCCATAAACCAGCCATAAAGGCGGAACCAAAATAAACCAGCCATAAAGGCGGAACCAAAATTAACCAGCCATAAAGGCGGAACCAAAATTAAATTACCAACCGACCAATCTGGCGGTATCCTTGATTAGTCAGGTTTAAACCATATTAAAATTAATTACCTATCGACCAATCTGGCGGTATCCTTTTTAAGTCAAATTTTAAATAGTTTATATATTATATTAAAGAGAGATTAATCTAAATAACAATAGTAAAAGAATTACCTTTCACCCTAGCATGGGGAAGTTACCTCCTCATGGTAAATAGTAAAAACTGTAAAAATAAAGAAAGTAAATTACTATTATTACAAAACGTAATTAAAATTAATTACAAAACTTAAATTAAAGAAACTAGAGAGAGAAACTCCATATTTACATCAAAGAATGAGAGAGAATGGTACAACTGAAACTGAAACGTCGAGCTGAATTTATAGGCTTTAGTGGGGTATGGGCGTCGCGACGCCAAGAGGTTGGGCGTCGCGACGCGCGTAGGTTTGTGACACTTGTTGGCTTGGCTTCGCGAGATCGTGACACATGGCACTGTTATGTCGGCAGTTGACTTTTTGATGTCGGCAACATGTGATGGCGACACGTGTCTAGGTGCATGTTAGCGTGATCCGCTGAGATTTTGACACGTGGCAAGGTGTATTTTAGCAAGATGATGATTTTCGGCATCTTAGGATGATGACACGTGGCAGGCGCACGTTAGCAAATCTTCTGTTATGGTGACATGTGGCACGGCGCACGTTAGCAAAGTCAAACTTTTCAAATTTTGACCCGTTGACCCGGCGCACGTTAGCATGACCCGGTGCACGTTAGGCGTCGCGACGCGCCCAAAATTACGAAAATGCTATTTTTCCAATTTTCACTGTTTTGGTCCAAATCACCTCCAGAATGTCCTGAAACTTTATTTATCTACAAAATATCTTAAAACACATCAAAATATTCACAAAACTCAATAAACTATACAAAATATAAGTTTAAATGAGTGGGAAATAGTGATAGATTTACCACTCATCACACCCCCAAACCTAACATTTTGCTAGTCCTCGAGCAAAACAAAGAATAAAATAACATAATAAAATTTAACTAAGCCACTTTCGTAGGGATCACAGTTGCATTTAGCGTATGCAACAAGCCTTTAAACCCCTAGGTGTCCCTAGTGGACGAGTTGTAGTCTCGTGAGGGTTTACAGCAATGATACACATAAACATTTTATAAAAGTAAAAAGGTAGTGAAACTAATGCACACAAAAGCAAAAAGACAAGCGAAAAGAGAATAAAGAAGTTAGTGACTAATCATGTGAAACTTCTACTTCAAGTTACTAGTTGTTTTGTTTCTTTCTAAATTACAGAATAAGTAAATTCTCCGATTATTTTTACCTTTCTTCATATACACAGCCAACATAATATTAAACAACTCATTTTTGCCCACAACAGTCACAAGTGCAGTAGATAAGAGAGTAATATTTTTGTCTTAAAGTTCTATCAGATTTCACACCTTTTTGTAGCAATGGAATAATTTTTCTCATTTTTCTGATTTTTTCTTTGATTTTTTCTCTATTTTTTATTTATATACAATATCTTCCATCTATGTAACGAGTGTTGGGTCAGTGGCTCCCAAACCAGTTGGCTTTAGGGCACCAGGTGTTAAGACACCCCCACAGACTTAATTACTCAGACTTCATATATATATATTTTTACAGCATCTTTGATCCATTTAGCGAGCTTTGGGCCAGTGACTCACAAACCAGTTGGTTTTAGGGCACTAGGTGTTAAAACACCCTTACAGACTTAATAACTCGGATCTCAGATATTTTTTTTACTCAATCACTTTTTGAGATGCTTCCTCCAATTAAACTTGAGCACTAAATATTACAAACTTTTCAATTACAGCTCATGTCTGTATATTTCCATGTATGTTGATAATACTTGCCAACTGAGCATATGAATATCCAATTTAGTCAGTATTATGGAGAATTCACAAATTAAATAATTTAAAAGGAAATAAACAAAAATTAACTTGTTTCGAAATAGGTTTGAGATACGTCTCAAGAGTGGAAACTCCTTACTCAGCTATCTCTTACCAATTTCACATTTTTAGTCAAAATAAAAACACAAAAACACAAAATATTTTTGTAATTTTTGAAAAAAATTCAATTTTTTTGTATTTTTCGAAAAATTTTGGACTAAAAATAAAAACAACACACAAACTAAAAACAAGGTACTGATCAACCAATTCCCTCCCCCTAACCTAAATGAGATATTGTCCCCAATGTCTTAAACAGTAGAAGAAGAGTTTAGAAGGTAGTACCTGATTAGCTGAAATTCTACACGAAAAGTTAAAGGTTAAGATCTTGATTAACACGACACCTCTTACCACGATCGTCCTCGGACCAATTTATCTTTGAAAGGATAGGGTCAACTTGTGTTCATAGGCTAAGAGTTGGTCAATTAGATCCGAACCAGTTCTGGCAGTAAAGAGTAGTTCTTTCAAAGGTTTTGACACAAACCCATTTCTTCGGGCATCATCAAGAAACACACAAAGAAAATCATAAAATCCATCTACGTTAAACAACCCAATTGGTTTCTAGTGTATGTTCAAGTTCGCCCAAGATAGTACTATAAAAATTTCCTCCAATGTACCCAAGCCACCTGGCAAAGCAATAAAAGCATCAGCACGGTTAATCATTTCTATCAGTCGTTCAGACATACCTAGCACGATCAGTTCCTCTCCGTTTAATGATTCAATAAGATTTGCTTCTGCCAAGGCTTTTGGGATGATTCCCAAAACATGACTGCCTCCTTCCTGTACGGCCTTTGAAACGATCCCCATTAGTCCAAGATTGCCTCCGCCATATATTAAATGCATATTCCTTGCAGCTAAGACTCGACCCAATTCATGTGCTGCTTCTACGTATTGTGGTTTAGTACCAACATTACTATCGCAAAACACACAGATGTTTTCAACTTGTCTTCTTGAAGTGGCTTCCATGTTTTACTCTGTATGTCTTCAAAAGTGCAATGATGAGTTGAATTTATAACACCTGAAAAGAGTGAGTAAAATAATAGCACTAGTACATGCCAAATGATTATTAGTTAAAAAAATCGTGATAGTCAAAAAGGTTTAGATCCTGTCAGAGAAAATAAAAAAAAAAACAAAACAAAACAAATTACAATTATTAGGAAAAGACAAAGAGATATAATATTTACAAGAAAAGTAGCGGCTTGATCGACGTTTATGCGTCAGGGACAAGCTTCCCATCCAATTTTCTTATAAATTGGTAAACATGGTCTTTTTGAGTCAGATTCCCGAGACTTAATAGTTGTCTTTCTTTTTGGAATAATGTATGTAATCTGCGAATTTCATGATACACAAATCCACATGGATGTGTCTCAAGAGTTTTAGATATGTCATCCAAAGACTCCTTACTCAAGCCATTCCTAATGAAATTAATCTTATCTTCGCGGGTATTAGACATTATTCCTAAAGAACGACAACGAGTATCACAAAACATACGAGCACATTTATAACAAGCACACATTTTTTTTGCTCTTCTTTTTTTAGCATATGTGCTCCTTCCTAAACCAGGCAGATGTGAAATAAAAGAGTCAGAAGACTCACCTGCCAATCGGACTCGTGCTTCAATAATCCAACGAATGTCAGTAGGAATACCTTTGATCATCAGTAGTCTCATCCATTCCAAACGAGCTTTGTAGATTTTTATCAGAGATTTTTTAGGGAGAGAAGGAAATTTCTTGCGAAAATTTACGAGAGATTCTTCCATCTTGAAATGTCTTAATTTGCAAAAACTAAACACACAAAATTAAATCACACCAAATCACAATATATATAAAAATTGCATGGGTTGCCTCCCTGCGAGCGCTAAGTTTAAAGTCGTCAGCTAGACTTGACTTCTCGATCATTAGGCTGGATCAGAAAGTGTGACACATTCTTTTTGTCGCTCAAACGATTCTCCCCAGTAGTGCTTAACACGCCTATTTTTAACCTTGAAAGTTTTGTTGGAGTCAGGATCATTAATCTCAACGGCTCTATCTGGTAAAACCTTGGTGATCACAAATGGACCTGACCACCGTGATTTTGGCTACCATGGGAAGAATTTCACCCTTGATTTGTTTAACAGTACCTTCTGCCCTGGTTCCATTTGTATGCGCACTAACTTCTTATCATGTCTTTTCTTGCCTTTTTCTTTGTACAATTTGGCTTCCTCAAAAGTCTGATTGTGAAATTCCTCCAATTCGTTGAGCTGGTGGATCTCTTTCTCTTATGTTGCTTGTAGTGAAAGAATTGGCTCTTTCAGTGCAAAAGACGCTTTATCTTTAGGCTCCACAGGTAATTGACATGTTTTAAGTTTGTTAGTAGAACTTTGCATTACATTGGAGTTCTGAATGGTATTGTGTATCAAATCAAGTCTGAAACATTCCTCCTTCTTTTCATCATCTGGGAAATTCATGGCCTTGAAAACATTGAATGTTACTTCTTGGTCATGTACCCTCATGGTTAATTCTCCTTTTTGTACATCAGTAATGGTTCGACTTGTAGCCAAGAATGGTCTCCCGAGGATGATTGGAACGTCTGCGTCTTCCTCCATATCAAGGACAATAAAATCTGCTGGGAAAATGAATTTGTCAACCTTGACCAGCACATCCTCAACTACGCCTCTTGGAAATACGAGTGTTCTATCAGCAAGTTGTAGAGAGACTGAAGTGGGCATTGTTTCTCCAATCTGCAGTTTCCTGAAAATAGAAAAAGGCATCAAATTAACACTTGCACCTAAATCACATAAAGCCTTACCAAAGTTATGTTCTCTTATGACGCAAGGAATGGTGAAACTGCCAGGATCTTTCAACTTCGGGGGAAGTTTCCTTTGAATGATGGCGCTGCATACTTCTGTCAATGTTACTGTCTCGTAATCTCCCAATCTTCATTTTCGTGAAAGAATATCTTTCACGAATTTTACATAGCTGGGCATTTGTTCCAAGGCTTCTGCAAATGGAATGTTGATGTGCAGCTTTTTGAACACCTCCAGGAAACCAGCAAACTGCTTTTCCAGTTTGTTTTTCTAAAGGCGCCAAGGAAAATGTGGAGGTGGAGTGGTCTGTTCTTTTTCCTTTGCTTCTTTTTCCTCCGTCTGTTGCCCTGTTTCTTTTGGAACTTCCTCAGCATTTTTTTTTGGCTCCATAATCTTTGTTGATTTCAGTACCGCATTTTAACATGATGGCATGACATTGCTCCTTTCCCATGTTCCTTGGATTTGGTTCTGTGTTGCTAGGAAGGGTATCTGTCGGTCTGTAACTCTGAGCATTGGCCAATTGTCTGATTTGATTCTCCAGTGCTTTGATGGAAGCTGATTGGCTCTGAAAGATAGCATCGTACTTTTTTAACTGAGCCATCACTTCTGCGATTCCTGGTTCATTTGCCTGCTCCTAGCCTTTGTTCGATTGCTGGAATCCAGGTGGTGGATAGTTCTGCTGTTGGCCTGAATTGTTGCTCCATGAATAATTAGGATGATTCCTCCACCCTGGGTTATAGGTGTTGGAATATGGATTGTTCCTCTGTCTATTGAAATTGTTGACAAAATTCACCGTTTCTTTAAGTTGGTTCGACTCTGGTGCTCCTCCATATGGTGAATTTGTGGATCCAGTGGTAAGAGTCTCCATGAATTTGCATATCTGATCTAGCTTTGCGTTGACTGCTGTATTGGCTCCACTTTCGTAAATTCCTGCAATTCTTCGGATCATGCTCCTTTCTGTTGGCCACAAGGAATTGTTGTTAGCCATTTCTTTGATTAGGTCCCAGGTTTGATCTTCGCCTTTTGCCATTAAAGCTCCTCCAGCAGCAACATCGATTGTGGTTCTCATTATTGCAGAAAGTCCATTATAGAAAGTTTGGACTTGAAGGCATTTTGGAATCTCATGGTGATGACATTTCCGGAGCAAATCTTTGTACCTTTCCTAAGCTTCGTAGAGAGTTTCTGATTCTTGTTGCACAAAGGATGTGATGTCATTCCTCAGCTTTCCGGTTCTGGCTGGTGGAAAGTACTTTGCAAGAAATTTGGTGGCTAAAGTGTTCCAAGTTGTGATGGAACCTGCTGGTAGTGAATGTAGCCATGCTTTAGGTCTGTCCTTCAAGGAGTATGGGAAAACACGCAATCTCATTGCTTCTTCAGCTTCTCGGTTGTAATTGAAAGTGCCGCAAACTTCCAGGAAGTTGCTGATGTGGGCATTAGGATCTTCAGTTGCATTCCCCTCAAACTGAACTGACTGCTGAATCATCTGAATGCATATTTTGATGTCACCCGCATTTGCTAGTAAGGGAGGAAGTACAATATAAGAAATGAGTCTGTCAACCACCGGAATGGTCCTGTCTCGAATAGGAATTGGTGGTGCAACCTCCAAAGGTTCAGGTTCCATGTTGACTAAAGCTTCTTGGCCTTCTCGTCTTTCCCTTCTCAACTGTCTGATAGTTCTTTCAATTTCTGGGTCAAGCGGTCGAAGTTCAAAACTTATGGTTCGTCTCATGAAGTTTCTGAGAAACCGAAACACAAGAAAACAAAAACAATAAGTAAAAAGAAATTAGATACAAGTAAAGGTATCTAACCTTAAAACTAATAGTGAAAGATAAATAAGTCCCCGACAACGGCGCCAAAAACTTGACCGGCGTAAACACACACGTATAACGCAAGAATACGTATCGTTCAAGTAGTATAAAAATATCGATACCACGAGGACTTAATACCTAAGCTATTAATTTTATGAGGTCAAATGATTACTAGTATCTAACAGGTTGTTTGATTGATTTGAAATGGTGACAATAAAAAACAAGTAAATAAAATTGTTCGAAAATAGGTTTTAAGAAAAATTAATATTAAAAACTATCTAGGGTTTTGATTTCTTCCAATATCATTTTAAAATGAAGTGGTTATCTTAAAGCTGTGTAATATATTGATTTATTAACCTGGAACACTAAATTATGTAAAAGCCTCTTCCGATGGTCAATTACAAATACCTAGTATAATTCAATTGAACCATATGTCTATGTCAACCAAATTACCTAGATTCATTAAGATTAAGTTCCAATTTGGCTACCACTGCCCGATAGGTATATTCCTATCATGTAAGGAAATCTATTAAAGGGTTATCTATCCTCAAGGAAGATCGTGGGCTATTAAGTTTAAGGTCTTAAACTTAAAATCCCTATGTCTAGTTCATTTTAAGTTTACCTAGTCAATTTTATTAGTGGCCAGTTAATAAAAAACATTAAGATTAAGACTCAATAAATAAATCTTTATATTACCCAAACTATAATCTAACCCCTTATAAACCAGTGATATTAGATTTCATCACAACCCTAGATATCTAATTTAGTTACAACACATAGCTAAGGCTGGTAAAAACTTAAAAGACATAAAATAAAATTACTAAAAAGTAAATGTTGAAAGATAAATGCAATAAAATAAAATTCTAAGGTAAAAGGAATTAACTTCTACTATTTACTATTTAGATATCTCCCATAATATAATATATATACTTGTGATAATTTTCAAAACCAGCCATATAGGCGGTAACCTGATTAAATCAAATTAAGTCCAACCAGCCATTAAGGCGGTAATATTTGTCCATAAACCAGCTATAAAGGCGGAACCAAAATTAAACAGCCATAAAGGCGGAACCAAAATTAAATTACCAACCGACCAATCTGGCGGTATCCTTATTAGTCAGGTTTAAACCAGATTAAAATTAATTACCAACCGACCAATCTGGCGGTATCCTTTTTAAGTCAAATTTTAAATAGTTTATATATTATATTAAAGGGAGATTAATCTAAATAGCAATAGTAAAAGAATTACCTTTCACCCTAGCAGGGGGATGTTACCTCATCATGGTAAATAGTAAAAACTGTAAAAATAAAGAAAGTAAATTACTATTATTACAAAACGTAATTAAAATTAATTACAAAACTTAAATTAAAGAAACTAGAGAGAGAAACTCCCTATTTACATCAACGAAATGAGAGAGAATGGTACAACTGAAACTAAAACGTCGAGCTTAATTTATAGGCTTCAGTGGGGTTTGGGCGTCGCGACGCACGTAGGTTTTTGACACGTGTTGGCTTGGCTTCGCGAGATCGTGACAAGTGGCACTGTTATATCGGCAGTTGATTTTTGATGTCTGTAACATGTGATGGCGACACGTGTCTAGGTGTATGTTAGCATGATCCGCTGAGATTTTGACTCGTGACAAGGTGCATTTTAGCAAGATGATGATTGTCGGCATCTTAGGATGATGACACGTGGCATGCGCACGTTAGTAGATCTTCTGTGATGGTGACACGTGGCACGACGCACGTTAGCAAAGTCAAACTTTTCAAATTCTGACTTGTTGACCCAGCGCATGTTAGCATGAACCGGTGCACGTTAGTTGTCGCGACGCCAAGGGTTTGGGCGTCGCGACACGCCCAAAATTACGAAAATGCCATTTTTCCAATTTTCACTGTTTTGTCCAAATCACCTCCAGAATGTCCTGAAACTCTATTTATCCACAAAATAACACAAAACACATCAAAATATTCACAAACCTCAAGATACTATACAAAATATTAGGTTAAATGAGTGGGAAATAGTGATAAATTTATCACTCATCAGGTACTTCTGTAAGTGTTCCTAGAACATGCCAAGATCGTCTAAGAGTGATTTGTGTGTGAATAAAAAAAAGAGTTACGGAAAATACTCACATTCATCGGATGAGTTCAAGACTTCTTATGCATTTCGGTGGAAGCTCCAAGTCCTCTTGAGTGTTTCCAACACTTGGGTGAGTTTTCCTATCACCTTGATTCACTCCTTGATGTGCTAGCAAAAACAAAATGAAAGAAAAATTGATCTCCCAAGAGGCAATGGAGTTCGACATTTGAGAGAGAGAAGAGGGAATAGTGGTGTGCTTATTTTTGTTTCTAAAAAAAAAGTGTTACACAAGTTGACTTGTCAAAAAATGTGTATATGCTTTTTCAAAAGCAAAACAAAACACAAAGTGTGTTGGAGAAGCTATCATAAAAGCTCTCAACCACTTCCATCAACTTGAATGACAAGTGATGTAAGTTGGTGGGTCCCACTTTAAATTTCAAATTTAAGTCGGACAATCCAACACTCAACTTCGCTTGGGCCCGGATTCGTTTAATTTCGAATTAAACGAATTTTCCGTTTCGACTTAATTAAATCCAAATTAATTAAATAATAATGCATCGCAATATTATTACGTAAGTCGCTTACGAATTAATTCAAAATTAATTCGTTCGCTTGAATTGAAATCCAATTTTAATTCTGTATTGAAATCTAATTTCAATAAATATATCTAATATATTATTTTATCCCAATTAAATAAATTAAATAGTAAAATCTAATTTCACCATTAAATTTATTTTACCGATTAATTCCAAATTAAACGCGTTCTCTCTTCTCGACGAATTTAATCCTAGATAAATTATCGACTCAATTAATCCCAGATTAATTTTCTATCTCATTATTAATCCCAGATTAATTTTCTATCGAGAGCGAAGCTGTTTTCATACCATCGGTAAACAGAACCTCCTATTACACTTGCATGAGTATCAAATACCCAAATATATGAGAACTATGCTGTTACGCTTCCATAACACGCACAAGTGTAATACTAGCCTATTCCGCATTATCGATGTCCATTCTCGATAATACTACGACTATGGATATTTAATGATTAAACCTTTGTGGATTAATATTGTCTCATATCTTATTAATCCGGTACTAATCATATGGACTTTTATCATTTATATATCTAGGTAATCCAATTACAAATGATAAAAGAGCAATTTACTTTGTCACATAGTTAATTTGTACAACAACGCCATGTTCTGTACAAATAGTGATGCTATGGGTCATAATTGTCCAACAATCTCCCACTTGGCCTATAGCCAATCACTCAAGTGTATAACACCTCATTATGTACGGGTTGCTCAAATTTCTGCTGAGAAACAACTTTCGTCAGTGGATTTACAATGTTATCATCTAATGCGTTTTATTCGATCACCACATCGCCACGATGTATGATCCGACGAATCGGATGAAATAGTCGAAGTATATACTTGGATCATTGATGAGACCATGTTTCCTTAGCCTGTGCTGTAGCCTAGCTCAGCTGCTAACTAACTACTACTCCTAATCCAATTAGGATTATATAGATCCAAAATGCTTCTATTGCTGCCTCAGCTGCAGCAATGTTCCACTTTTGTTATTTATTCGGCAACAGTATCTTGCTTGGAAGATTTCCAGCTCACTATTCCGTTATTCAAACTAAATATATACCCTTATTGCGACTTAAAGTCGTCTTTTTCGGTTTGGAAACTTGCAGCGGTGAACCTAGTCACCTCAAGTTCTCATTTCCCCATATTCCCAAAAAGCATCTTTAGTTCATCTAAGATACTCAAGGATGTTCTTGGCATCAATCCAGTGACCATCACCTGAATTAGCCTTATTACGTCTACTTATGCTCAAAGCATATGAGACATCATGTGACATACATCTCAAAAAACGTACAAACTCTGGGAGGGTTGTCAGCAGCTTTCTAGATCTATCCCAGTAGATCTTTATTCCTAGAATAAAGCCTGCTTCTCCCAGGTATACCATGGAGAATTTTAATGAAAGCCAAGCTTTCATCGATTATATTATGGGAATGTTATTGCTAAGAAGTAATACATCATCAACTTGTAGGACATTCATTGTCAGTGCTCTCCCACTAACCTTCTTATATACACAAGAATCATATTCGTTTGAATGAAATCATATACCATTATGATCTCATCAAAACATTGGTTCCAAGAACACAATGCTTGCTTCAATCCATAAATGGATCGATTTAACTTGCAAACCTTGTTTGCATGTTTTGGCACAACAAAACTATCATGATGTTGTAAACATCCTCCAAATCCGTTAAGGAAAGCGGTTTTGACGTCCATTTGCCATATTTTATAAATGAAATATGCAGCATTAGCAAGCATTATCCAAATGGATTTAATCATGGCAACAGGTGAAAAAATTTCATCTTAGTCGACACTATGTCGTTGACGATATCCTTTTTGTACAAGCCTAACTGTGTACATTTGTATGTTGCCATCCATGTATGTCTTCCTTAAAGACTCATTTAGTACCAATAGGCACAATGCCTTCTGATACATCAACTAGTGTCCAAACTTGGTTGGTATACATGGAATCCATTTCGGATATTATGGCATTTTGTCATAAAGGGAGTCGATACCTTGTATCACTTCCTCATACGTAGCCGGTTTACCTTCCTCAATAAGATTGACATCTATATGAGGTGAGATCAGAAACCCATACCTCCCAGGTTATTTTCTAATTCTCTCCGACCTACGCGGTTCTTGTGTATTCGAAGATTATGGTACAGTTTCATCCTTGATGAACTGTTCATGTTCCGTAAAGGAGTCGGTGCCTGGAATAGTATTACTCCGATTTTCATCGAGTTTTACTTTCGTCCCACTTACCACTGTATATAGGAATTCCTCTTAGGAAAACTGCATGGAGAGCAAAAATTACATTGTTCTCTTATGAGTTGTATAAGTACTATACTTTGGTTTCCCTAGGACAACCTACAAATAGGCACTTATCCGATTTGGGTTCTAGTTTTGTATCATCTTAATATTCAATTATATGCCCAGCATATCCAATATGAAGTCTGTCTAACAAATTTTCATGGAACCTTATTCAAAATAAGTATTGCATTGTTTAATGTGTATCATCAGAAGGAAATTGGTATCTCAGAGCAACTCATCATTAACCTTACCATGTCCAACAAAGTTAGGTTTCTCTGTTCAGACACACCATCAAATTGAGGTGTCCCGGGAGGAGTCCACTGTGAAAGAATACCATACACTTTCAAGTAATCTTGAAACTCATATCTTTAAGTATTTTACACTTCCGATCGTAATGTTTTTAATACTTTTACCGGTCTGTTTTCTTACTTCGTGTCGAAACTCTTTGAATTACTCAAAAGTTTCTGACTTGTGTTTCATAAGATACACATAACCGTAACGCGATGCCACATCCGTAAAGGTTATGAAGTATTCATATCCACCTCTAGCCTAGCTAGACATGGGCCCACTTACGTCACTATGAACGAGAGGTAACAGATCGGTGGCACTTGCACTTTTACCAAGTAAAAGGTGTTTTAGGCATTTTGCCTAATAAACTAGATTCGTAGACATCATTTGAATTAGAATCAAATCTGTCCTAGTAACCACTCTTCAAAAGTGTGGATATACGAGTCTTGTTTAATGTGTCTCAGACAATAATTCCAGTTTTAAGTCTCAACAGATTTATTCAGTTTGAGCTTTTGTTTGTCATATTATATGTTTGAGATTCATTTATATTCTAAATATACATGCTGTTATTCACATCTAATGTGCTTATCTCAATATCATCTTTATAAACAAAACACTTAATGTTTTAGAATATAAAGGTATACTCGCAACGAGTTAAACTAGATATAGAGATAATGTTCATAGTCAAACTAGATATATTATAACAGTTTCCTAATTTAAGTACATGCCCAAAGGGCAGTTCCAAAACTTAGGTTTCTATGGCCAAAACAGAGACTCTCGTCCCGCTTCCAACTCTTAGGTCGATCTCAACTGAAGCCAGTCTCCTACTAATCAGCAGATCCCGCACATCAGTACATATATTTATGTACCACATCTAGTATCTAAAATCCAATTTTAAAACCTGCAATGGACATATTTATAACAAACATACCTGAAGCCGGAGCCTTGCCCGTCTTCACTTCCTTCATATTTGCCTTGTCCATACGGCAGTCACGCTTCTAGTGACCCGGTTTGCCACAGTTTAGGCAGACATCTTGGGATATGTCATTTGTCTTCCCAGAAGACTGTGACGATTTAGCCTTGCCCTTTTCTTCATACCCTCAGAAGCCTTTGGCCAAGCCTTGGCCTTCTGGGATGTCGAAGTAAGATGCGCCTTGCGCTTCTTGCCCTTTTGTAAGATCTGGCTCTGTCTCCTTGAGCATATACATTAACTCTCCAAGAGTTTTCTTATTGTAATTAGTACTTCTAAGATCTAAGAATAGATCTATGAAGATCCTTCAATTTCAATATCATACTATAAAGATCTAATCCTTAATTCTGACGAAGAAATTAAAGAGTCATTGCGACAAACATAACAGATTGAGCACTAAAGTTATCATCACCATGCGTCTTCCAAAGCTCATGCTCCACTATTTGCTCAACTCCGGGCTCAGGCCCGAGATGTCACTATATCAAATAAAGTAACTTCTCGCCTCCCAGGACTATCCTGAGGTTCTATTCCCAATTTGAAAATTGAAGCCGCTTAAAGACATTTTCACCCAGGATTATTTTTTAAACGCTAATCTTTCAGTTATCTTGATTCCAATAGTCCAACTATCCAATCAACGATTTCTGGTACAATCGAATATAATGATTACTATAGTCTAACTATATAATCAACTACTATTTGATTGGTTAAATTCAAATATATTGATTACTATAATCCAATTATATAATCAACTATAAATGAAGTAGTTTGAATACAGTCCAACTGTTTAATTAAAACAACAATTGAATATTAGTCCAACTAATATATATAAATTTTTAATGACGAAAAAGAAATGAGCGCGTATTGGTAAGTATCTAAACGAAATTGGAAATTAATACTTGCCTCCCACTATTTTTCGACGAGCCTCTAACCCTCTGTGGAGTACTCGGGAAACCTAGTTTCCTAGTGGGCTAGGATCCCGTTAAATAACACACAACCTTGACTTTGGCAACAAATTGTATGAAACTTAACTAGGTAGATCTCTAAGATCAATTGGATCCCATCCAATTCCTAGATCCAGTAGGTGGACCTCCAAGTCCGGAAAATATATCCAATATATGCCAATATATTCCCTAACCTTTTTCCTCCAAATCAACTAAGCCTTGGCTTTAGCTCAACAAGCTTAATGAAACCAGTTAAGCGGGACCTATTGACAGTGGGAAAGCTCCGTAATCGAGGTCGATGAACAAGAAGTGACCTTGAATTTGGCCAACAAATCACAACTTGCCCAAGACGTACGATACGGAACAAAGCTTTCGTGATTCAAACACATCCGCGATGGACAAAGGTCTTGACTTTGGCCAACAAACCAATGCCAATCTTGGATCTTGAGAGAGAATCACTCAATGGAAGGAAAAACGCTTAATATAAAATGAGGGTTTTTGTCGCGATTTGGCAACCAATTTATTATCTTTAATTATGTCTCATCATACACCCTTAAGCATGCATTCTAAAAGCATAATAAGGCGCGATAAAATTTAATAATGATATGCGGATGGATATACAACAAACTTGTTCCTAGAACAAATCTCTCAATCTCCTCTCTCCCGCTAGCATTATTCATACTTCTACCTAATTACATAATACTTCTAAAGAAATCTCATTTACATTGAGGGAATTGGTGAGAAGAGAAATACAATGAGAAAATAGGTAATAGGCTGGACACGCATGTCCAATTTAATAAATTCTAAATTTATTACAATAATTTCCAAAATTGCCCTCACCCATCTAATATCCATCTGATATACATTATTCATACATACATCCAAGTATTCACACAAAACATGTTATTAATCAATCTAATCCAATTATTTAATCTTTGATTAATGACCATCCAATGTTCAAACAACGATTTGATTTGCGCGAGTCCAACTCGTTTAAGCATAAATACTCAAAGTACGTATTCTTGAATTATATCGAACTACAATTTTAAATCCAATTTAAATTATATTCAATACTAATTCATATTTAATTCTTAATTAAATATTTACACTTTCAATAGTGCCTTTTAGACTTGGATTCCAAATCTAATCTTTATGGGTCTCAAAGGCCCAATTAGTATCCAATACTATTTAATTAAAGTCCAATGGGCTATCAATTAATTTTTAAGGCATGGGCTTTGGCAATTATAGGTCAAACCCAAGATGCCAAGGCCCAATTAGGAATCACTATATGCCAAAAATCAATTTAGGCCCATTAGGCCCAATTAAAATTTTAAAGGCCCATTATCATATTTGGACTTTATGGAAATGGTTTTAGGCTCAATTGGATCCAACCAATTATCATAAACCAAACTTGGCTCAACCAAGCCCATTAAGCCCAAATACAATAAATTAAATTAACTTATTATTCCAAATTACAAATTAATTCAATTCAAGTATAATTACCATAATTAATTAATTAATCTAATGCTTCCAAAACACTAATTAATTCAATTAATCATGTTCTACATTTCCAATTCATGTCCAACACAAATTAAAGCAAAATCAATCTTATAACATGCTTCAAGGCTCACGGCAAAGGCATACAAAAATCATTCAATTTGATTTCAATCTAATTAAATCAACATCTAAGATTTCTATCATGCCAACAACACATCCAATTGTCTAATTTTCAAAAAATTACCATGAGCAACCTAGGGGTACATTTGGCCAAGCATGAAGAATTAGGAATTTTTTATCTAATCAATTTATCACAAATCCAATGATATACAAATCCAATTCAACATCATATAAACTCAACCCAACCATCAATTTAGGCATTTCATGCTCCAAACACAAAAATACCAAATTTAAAGTTTAGAACCCTAGATTTTCAAATCAAGCTCTGATACTATTGTGAGTGTTCCTAGAACATGCCAAGATCGTCTAAGAGTGATTTGTGTGTGAATAAAATCAAAAGAGTTGCGGAAAATACTCACATTGATCGGATGTGGAAGCTCCAAGTCGTCTTAAGTGTTTCCAACACTTGGGTGAGTTTCCCTATCACCTTGATTCACTCCTTGATGTGCTAGCAAGAACAAAATGAAAGAAAAATGGCTCTCCCAATAGGCAATGGAGTTCGGCATTTGAGAGAGAGAGGGAATAGTGGTTTGCTTTTTTTGTTTCTAAAACAAAGTGTTACACAGTTGACTTGTCAAAAAATGTGTATATGCTTTTTCAAAAGCAAAATAAAACACAAAGTGTGTTGGAGAAGCTATCATAAAAGCTCTCAACCACTTCCATCAACTTGAATGACAAGTGATGTAAGTTGGTGGGTCCCACTTAAATTTCAAATTTAAGTCTGACAATCCACACTCAACTTCGCTCCGCCCGGCCCGGATTCGTTTAATTCTGAATTAAACGAATTTGCCGTTGCAACTTAATTAAATCTAATTTAATTAAATAATAATGCCTCACAATATTATTACGTAAGTCGCTTACGAATTAATTCTAAATTAATTCATTCGCTTGAATTAAAATCGAATTTTAATTCCGCATTGAAATCTAATTTCAATTCATATATCTAATATATTATTTTAGCCCAATTAAATAAATTAAATAGTAAAATCTAATTTACCATTAAATTTATTTACCGATTAATTCCAAATTAACCGCGTTCTCTCTTCTCGACAAATTTAATCCCAGATAAATTCTCGACGCAATTAATCCCAGATTAATTCTTTCTCTATTAATTAATCCCAAATTAATTCTTACCGTAATTAATCTCATATTAATTTTCTCTCTCATTATTAATCCCATATTAATTTTCTGTTCGAGTCAAATCTCATCAGTGAATCTTTGGAAGCGACCCAAGAGATCCCTGGATATGTTGGCAGTAAATACGGTCATCGGACTATCGAATACGTGCGTACCCGATACCATGTTTTACGATTTATAAGACATGGTTGGCTTCTAGCAAAGCATCGTGCCTTCCCAATTCTCCAAATATTCTTTAAATGAACATGTAATCTTTGTCAGGCGTAATATACGTAGTATTGCATATTACGATCCAGTATCGAATGTCACATGCTATGCCTGTGGCTGGAATTGTGTCTGCCTCGTACGAAGCATATATCAGATCTCTGGTAACTAGTTTCTATATTCGGATAATCATGACCTAATCATATTATCCTGATGACTGAGCAGTACTTAAGAGTACTAGTTTCGTATCTACGTGATCATCATCTCCATATGACTGAAGTGATACTTCCATCTTGACATCACACCCAATACACTACGATTCTCAGTATACCCAGAAGAGGTGTACACAGAACCTGTTAAAGCCCCGGATGACCAAAACCAAAGTATACTAATTGTCACAAGTATTAGCAATTCCCATAGACACATAGTCATACTACCAATGGGATTCTGAGGGGTCTATCCAGAGCGAAGCTGTTTTCGTACCATCGGTAAACAGAACCTCATATTACACTTGCATGAGTATCCAATACCCAAATATATGAGAACTATGTCGTTACGCTTCCATAACACGCACAAGTGTAATACTAGCCTATTCCGCATTATCGATGTCCAGTCTCGATAATACTAAGACTATGGATATTTAATGATTAAACCTTTGTGGATTAATATTGTCTCATATCTTATTAATCTGGTACTAATCATATGGACTTTTATCATTTATAAATCCAGGTAATCCAATTACAAATGATAAAAGAGCAATTTCCTTTGTCACATAGTTAATTTGTACAACAACGTCATTATCTGTACAAATAGTGATGCTATGGGTCATAATTGTCCAACAACTTCCCCAACGGCTCTGAAAGAGTCAAGTTCATTATCCTGACCTTCATCTGGTTCATTCGATTGGGTACTTCCCCAATGGCTCTAGTAGAGTCAAGTTCATTATCATGACCTTCATCTGGTTCAATCGACTGGGTACTTCCCCAATGGCTCAGGTATAGTCAAGTTCATTATCCTGACCTTCATCTGGTTCGGTCAACCGGAGACATCTCAATGGCTCTTGTAGAGTCAAGTTCACGATCCTGACCTAATCTGGCTCAATCGACTGAACACATCCACGATGAATCATGTAGAGTCAATTTCATTACTTGACATTCGTTTGGATCAATCAATAGGCAGCATCAACGTTCAGGTACATCTACACCTATGGTCTCGCCCCAGGTGACACACGCGACAAGTACTCTTCAAGCCAAATACTCATTGACTTAGAGAATAGGGGACAAATTGTACGGGCCAAATTTGGTCCAATGGTAATTTCGACTTTTTGCAAACACAATAAACACCATTCATGGAGTTGACCGTTACCGACGCCCAACAGACAAGCAATCAAAGAGCAGTAAATACACACACCCCCCGAAGGTGTGTATATAAACGAAGAGGGTCCAGAAGGAAGGAGAGGGGAAGCTTTCATACTCATAATCTTAGAATACTCCCTTCATAGCTCTCAGCACCTCCAATCTACCGCCTCACGGTATTCCACGAGGATCAAGGTAACATCTGACCTTGCTCCTCATTCTACGGTATTAGCACCTCATTTCCATCACTGACTTGGGCGTCGGAGTGCCTACGGCATCCACCACACCGGTGGGGGTAGACCCTCCACGCTCACCCTACTTCTTTATTTTGCAGGATCGCCAGTCCCTCCCTCACGAAATCTTGATTGTAGACTTCGGGCGAAAATCAGCATCTACAATGTTAACGTGAGCAACATATACATAAAGCTATTGTCAACGTCCGTGGCTAATATATATATATATATATATATATTATATATATATATATATATATATATATATATATATATATATATATATATATTTAATTGTATCCTAATGCAATTAGGATAATCCAAGATCTTTCCAAATCAAATTTGGCCTCTTAAAGATTCTTTTCAAAATAAATTAGGATACTTAATCAAATTAGGAATCCTAATTAAATAAAGATTTCTCTATTTTATCTTAATTAGGACTCTAAATTTGGGTGCTAGCCCACTAAATTAAAGCCTAATAGATTAAATATTATTTTGGCCCAATTAATAATTAACTATCAATTAATTAATTTATCTTACTTAATTTTAATTAACAATTAATTAAAATTATGTCTAATTAAAATTAATTAATTTAATATAAATATAAAATATTTATTTAAATAATTAAATCTAATTTTATATTTCGAATTTATTAATCAAAATAATATTTCCGAAATACTCCGAGTATCCTAATCCAATTAGAAAATCTCATTTTTGCCAAAATAATCAATTATTAACCTTTAATACACATCCTCGAATTTGTAAGGAGGTGTTACTTGTGACACTATTCCATGTTCTCTATTTAGAACATGCAGGCTGATTGGAGAGCATATCACCTAAAAGACATAAGTATCAACAAAACTCATCATGGAACGTACATATCCAATAGGGTACGATTTCTCCTTTCAGATATACTGTTATGCTGAGGTGTCTAAAGAGGTGGGGGTGGCCGTGGTTCAGTTCCAAACCTGAACCGGAATCGCCTGGAACCTCCGGTTCTAGGAATCGACGGTTTTGTTTCCGGAATCGTAAATTTACGGTTCGGTTCTGGTTCCAATTTTATTGGAACCGAAACCTAAAAAAAAAACTTCACATAACATATTATTAATGATAACTGATGAGCGGAAAATATATCAATATTTACCGCCCCTTTAACTTAATATTTTGTTTAGTTTCTCGGGTTTGATGAACGTTTTGATGTGTTTTAGTTTATTTTGCAGATAAAATAATATCATGTCTTAATGAAATCATTTAGGATGAAATATAGGTCAAATAAGGGCAATTATTGGACTTGATATTTTAATTTTGGAGACTGAAAACTTGAAATGGCGTTTTTGACAAAGTGCAGTTTTAGAAATTCCAGTTTTGCACATTTGTCGCATGTTGGGCATAACGTTTTACGCCGATATCGAATTGATCTGATTCAAGTGCCAGATTAAAGAAGACTCAAAGATCCACAACTTTTAAATACAAAATATTTTCGAATTCGGAAGATTTCATGACCGAAATTGATGAACCATACAGAAGTGTGTTGTGTGTAATTATTAAAGTCATTTTCAATCATTTTCAAAGCAAAAACATAAATTAGTAAATAAATAATAAAATTATCAAATCATCACCAAACATGATAAGCAATTAGTGGAGCAATTAATAATAGATTTGGTGGAGTAATTAATGGCGAAATTAATAATGGATTTGGTGGAGTAATTAATGGCGAAATTAATAATGGATTTGGTGAAGAATTTGATGGATGATTTGATGGAGGCAAAATTTTCCTATAAATACCAAGCCATTTCATTTGTAAAATTCATACTTTCTTCTAAGGAATTCCTTAAGAATACTAAGAATATTGTATCTTGTTTGTTTATTTACAGCTTTCAGTAATTAATTTCCGTTTTCGCTCTTTCCTTTCTTTACTTTTCAGTTTTCACTTTCCGTAATTTACTTTTACGCACAGTACTTTTCTTTCTTTAATTTTCAGTTTTTACTTTTCAGTAATGAGGAGGTAACTTCCCCTGCTAGGGTGAAAGATAATTCTTTTACTATTATTATTTAGATTAATCTCCCTTTAATATAATATATTCACTATTTAAAATTTGACTTAAAAATGATACCGCCAGATTGGTTGGTTGGTAATTCATTTTAATCTGGTTTAAACCTGACTAATCAATGATACCGCCAGATTGGTCGGTTGGTAATTAAATTTTCTTACCGCCTATATGGCAAGTTTATTTTGGTTCCGCCTTAATGGCTGGTTGGACTTAATTTGACTTAATCAGGATACCGCCTATATGGCTGGTTGGTAATGTTATCACAAGTTTATATATTATATTATGGGAGATATCTAAATTAGTAGTAGTAAAAGTTGATCCTTTTGCCTTAGCATTTTATTTTATTTTATTACAATTACTTTTCAACTTTTACTTTACTGCAATTACTTTTCAGTATTTTTACTTTATGTCTTTTAAAGCCCTAGTTATGTGTTGTAACTAAATTAGTTATCTGAGGTTGTGATGACTTTTAATATCACCGGTTTATAAGTGGTTATATTATAGTTTGGGTAATATAAAGATTTATTTATTGAGTCTTAATCTTAATGCTTTTTCATTAACTGGCCATTAATAAAATTGAACTGGGAAACTTAAAATGAACTTGACATAGGGATTTTAAGTTTAAGACCTTAGACTCAATAGCCACGATCTTCCTTGAGGATAGATAACCCTTTAATAGATATCCTTACAAGATAGACATATACCTGTCGGGCGGGGGTAGCCATAATTGGAACTTAAAATTAATGAATCCATATAATTTGGTTGACATAGACATATGGTTCAATTGGGTTTAAACGGGTATTTGTGTCGGACCATCGACAGAGGGTTCACATAAATTAGTGTTCCAGGTTAATAAATCAATATATTACCCAACTATAAAATAACCACTTCATCTTTAAAAATGATATTGGAAGAAATCACAACCCTAGATAGTTTTTAATATTGAATTTTCTTAAAATCTACTTTCGAACAATTTTATTTACTTGTTTTTAAATTTAGAATTGTCACCATTTCAAATCAATCAAACAACCTGTTAGATACTAGTAATCATTTGACCTCATTAAATTAATTGCTTAGGTATTAAGTCCTCGTGGGATCGATACTTTTTATAAAACTTGAACGATACGTGCGCTTGCGTTATACGCGTGTGTTTACGCACCGACCAAGTTTTTGGCGCCGTTGCCGGGGACTTATTTATCTTTCACTATTAGTTTATGGTTAGATACGTTACTTGTATCTAATTTCTTTTTACTTATTGTTTTTGTTTTCTTGTGTTTCAGGTTCTCAGAAACTTCATGAGATGGACCAGAAGCTTTGAACTCCAACCGCTTGACCCGGAAATTGAAAGAACCATCAGACAGTTGAGAAGGGAAAGGCGTGAAGGCCGCAAGAAGCTTTAGTCAACATGGAACCTGAACCGTTGGAGGTTGCACCACCAATACTCATTCGAGACAGAACCATTCCGGTGGTCGACGGCCTCATTTCCTGTATTGTACTTCCTCCCTTTCCAGAAAATACGTGTGACATCAAAACATGCATTCAGATGATTCAGCAGTCAGTTCAGTTCAGGGGGAATGCAACTGAAGATCCTAATGCCCACATTAGTAACTTCTTGGAAGTTTACGGCACTTTCAACTACAACAGAGCATCAGAAGAAGCAATGAGACTGCGAGTTTTTCCATATTCCCTGAAAGACAGAGCAAAAGCTGGCTACATTCACTACCAACAGGTTCCATCACAACTTGGACACTCTAGCCACCAAATTCTTGCAAAGTACTTTCCACCAGCTAGAACTGCAAAGTTAAGGAATGACATCACATCCTTCGTGCAGCAAGATTCAGAATCCATTTGCGAAGCTTGGGAAAGATTCAAAGATTTACTCCGGAAATGTCATCATCATGAGATCGCAAATTCTACAATGGACTTTCTAGAATAATGAGAACCACAATTGATGCTGCTGCTGGATGAGCTTTGATGGCAAAAGGAGAAGATCAGGCCTTGAGACTAATTAAAGAAATGGCCAACAACAATTCCTTGTGGCCAACAGAAAGGAGCATGATCTAAAGAATTGCAGGAATTTATGAAAGTGGAGCCAATACAGCAGTCAACGCCAAGCTGGATCAGATTTGTAAAAATCTGGAAACTCTCAGCATGCAAGTTAATACTGGATCCACAAGTTCACCATATGGAGTAGCACCAGAGCCAAACCAATATAAAGAGATGTGAATTATGTCAACAATTTCAACAGACATGGGAACAATCCATATTCCAAATTTCGCATGGAGCAACAATTCAGGGCAAATGAACAAACCCACCACCCGGATTCCAACAACACATAACAAAGGCCAGGAGCAGGCAAATGAACCAGGAATAACAGAAGTGTTGACCCACTTGAAAAAGATAGAAGCAAAACACGACTCTCAAGCAGGAAGATATGATGATATGTTTCAATCCCAAGCAGCATTAATTCAAAGTCAATTTGCTTCTATTAAAGTACTGGAGAATCAAAATGGACAACTGGAAAATGCTCAGAGTTACAGACCGCCAAGAAATCTTCCCAGCAACACAGAACCAAATCCAAGGAACATAGGGAATGAGCAGTGTCATGCCATCATGTTAAAAAGCGGTACTGAAATCAACAAAGATGTTGGAGCCAAAACAGCTGCTGAGGAAGTTACAAAAGAAACAAAGCAACAGATGGAGGAAAAAGAAGCAAAGGAAAAAGAACAGATCATTCCACCTCTACCTTTTCGTCAGCGTCTTCAGAAGAACAAATTGGATAAGAAGTTTTCTCGGTTCATGGAGATCTTCAAAACGCTGCATATCAACATTCCATTTGCAAAAGCTTTGGAACAAATGCCCAACTATGCCAAATTCATGAAAGACATTCTTTCACGAAAGCGGAGATTGGGAGATTACGAGACAGTAGCATTATCAGAAGAATGCAGCGCTATCATTCAGAGGAAACTCCCCCCAAAGTTGACAGATTCTGGCAGTTTCACTGTTCCTTGCACCATATGAGAACATGACTTTGGTAAGGCTTTGTGTGATTTAGGTGCGAGTGTTAATTTGATGCCTTTTTCTATTTTCAGGAAATTACAGATTGGAGAAACCATGCCCACATCAGTCTCTCTACAACTTGCTGATAGAACGCTCGTATTTCCAAGAGGCGTAGTTGAGGATGTGCTGGTCAAGGTTGACAAATTCATTTTCCCAGCAGATTTTATTGTCCTTGATATGGAGGAAGACGCAGACGTGCCAATCATCATCGGGACCATTCTTGGCTACAGGTCGAACCATTATTGATGTACAAAAAGAAGAACTAACCATGATGGTACAGACCAAGAAGTAACATTCAATGTTTTCAAGGCCATGAATTTCCTAGATGATGAAAAGAATGAGGAATATTTCAGACTTGATATGATACACAGTACCATTCAGAACTCCAATGCAATGTAAAGTTCTACTGACAAACTTAAAACATGTCAATTGCCTGTGGAGCCTGAAGATAAAGCATCTTTTGCACTAAAAAAGCCAATTATTGCACTACAAGCAACAAAAGAGAAAAAGATCCAACAGCTCAACGAATTGGAGGAATTTCACATACAGCCTTTTGAGGATGCCAAATTGTACAAAGAAAAGGCCAAGAAGAGACATGATGAGAAGTTAGTGCGCATACAACTGGAATCAGGGCAGAAGGTACTGTTAAACAAATCAATGGTGAAATTCTTCCCATGGAAGCCAAAATTACGGTGGTCAGGTCCATTTGTGATCACCAAGGTTTTACCAGACAGAGCCGTTGAGATACATGATCCTGACTCCAACAAAACTTTCAAGGTTAAAAACAATGTGTTAAGCACTACTGGGGAGAATCATTTGAGCGACAAAAAGAAAGTGTTACACGTTCAGATCCAGCTTAACGTTCGAGAAGTCACGTCTAGCTGACGACGTTTAAACTTAGCGCTCGCAAGGATGCAACCCATGCAATTTTTGTATATATTGTGATTTGGTGTGATTTAATTTGGTGTGTTTAGTTTTTGCAGATTAAGTCATTTCAAGATGGAAGAAGCTCTAGCAAATCTTCACAAGCAATTTCCTTCTCTCCCTCAAACATCTCTGATGAAAGTTTACAAAGCTCGCTTGGAACGGATGAGTTATGAGATCCATGGTGTTCCTAATGATATTCGTTTGGGTTTGAAGCACAGGTCCGATTGGCAGGTGAGTCTTCTGAATCTTTTATTTCACATCTGCCTGGTTTGGAAGAAGCACCTATGCAAAGAAACGTAGAGCTAAGCAAATGAGTGTTTGTTACAAATGTGCACGCTGGAATTGCAATACTCGTTGTCGTTCTTTAGGAATGGTGTCTGATAATCGCGAAGATAAAATTAAATTCATTAGGGATGGCTTGAGTAAGGAGTCTGTAGATAATATATCTTCGACTCTTGAGACGCATCCCAGTGGATATGTATCACATAGCCATTCGCAAATTACATACACAATTCCAAAAAGAAAGACAATAGTTAAGTCTTGGGAATCTGACTAAAAAAGACCATGTTTGCCATTTATAAGAAAATTGGATGGGAAGCTTGTCTCTGACGCATAGACGTCAATAAGCCGTTACTTTTCTTGTAAATTTATATCTCTTTGTCTTTTCTTAATAATTGTAATTTGTTTTGTTGTTTTCTTTTATTTTCTCCGACATGATCCAAGCCTTTTTTACTATCAAGATTTATTTTACTATTAACTAATAATTGTCATATGCCAGGTACTAGTGCTATTATTTTACTCACCCTTTTCAGGTCTTATAAATTCAACTCATCATTGCACTTTTGAAGACATCCAGAGTAAAACATGGAAGCCACTTCAAGAAGACGAGTTGAAAACATATGTGTGTTTTGCGGTACTAGTGTTGGTACTAAGCCACAATACGTAAAAGTAGCACAGGAATTGGGTCGAGTCTTAGCTGCAAGAATATGCACTTAGTATATGGCGGAGGCAATCTTGGACTAATGGGGATCGTTTCAAAAGACTGTACATGAAGGAGGCAGTCATGTTTTGGGAATCATCCCAAAACCCTTGGAAAAGACAAATCTTATTGAACCATCAAACGGAGAGGAACTGATCGTGTCAGGTATGTCTGAACGATTGATAGAAATGATTAACCGTGCTGATGCTTTTATTGCTTTGCCAGGTGGCTTGGGCACATTGGAGGAAATTTTTATAGTGTTATCTTGGGCGAACCTGAACATACACCAGAAACCGCTTTGACTGTACAACGTTGAAGGATTTTATGATTTTCTTTGTGTGTTTCTTGATGATGCTCGGAGAAATGGGTTCGTGTCAAAACCTTTAAAAGAACTTCTCTTCACTGCTAGAACTGCTCCGGATCTAATAGACCAACTCTTAGCCTATGAACCACAAGTTGACCCTATCCTTTCAAAGATAAATTGGTCCGAGGAAGATCGTGGTAAGAGGCGTCGGATTAGTCTGGATATTAATCTTTAATTTCCTATAGAATTTCAGCTAACCAGGTATAATCTTCTAAACTCTTCTCTTACTATTTAAGACATTTGGGACAATGTCTCATTTAGGTTTGGGGGAGGGAATTAGTTGATCAGTACCTTGTTTTTAATATGTGTGTTGTTTTTATTTTTAGTCCGAAATTTTTCAAAAAATACAAAAAATTTCAAAAATTTCAAAAATTACAAAAATATTTTGCGTTTTTGTGTTTTTATTTTGACTAAAAATGTGAAATTGGTAAGCGATAGCTGAGTAAGGAGCTTCCACTCCTGAGACGTATCTCAAACTTATTTCGAAACAAGTTAATTTTTGTTTATTTCCTTTTGAATTATTTAATTTGTGAATTATCCATAAAACTGACTAAAATGAATCTTCATATGCTCAGTTGACAGGTATTATCAACATACATAGAAACATACAGACATGAGCTAAAATTGAAAAGTTTGTAATATTCAGTGCTCTAGTTTAATTGGAGGAAGCATCTCAAAAAGCAATGGAGTAAAAAAAATCTGAGATCCGAGTTATTAAGTCTGTAAGGGTGTTTTAATACCTAGTGCCCTAAAGCCAACTGGTTGGGAGTCACTGGCCCAAAGCTCGCTACATGGATCAAAGATGCTGCAAAAAATATATATATCTAAAGTCTGAGTAATTAAGTCTGTATGGGTGTTTTAACACCTGGTGCCCTAAAGCCAACGGGTTTGGGTGTCACCGACCCAACACTCGCTACATAGATGGAAGATATTGTTTATAAATAAAAAAAAAAAAATTAGAAAAATTATTCCATTGCCATAAAAGAGGTGTGAAATCTGATAGAACTTTAGGACAAAAATATTACTCTCTTATCAACTACACTTGTGACTGTTGTGGGCAAAAATGAGATTGATTAATACTTTGTTGGCTGTGTATATGGAGAATGGTAAATATAATCGGAGAATTTACTTATTCGGGTAATTTAGAAAGAAACAAAACAACTAGTAACTTAGAGTAGAAGTTTCACCTGATTAGTCACTAACTTTCTTTATTCTCTTTTCTCTTGTCTTTTGCTTTTGTGTGCATTAGTTTTACTACCTTTTTACTTTTGTAAAATGTTTGTGGGTATCATTCCTGTAAACCCTCACGAGACTACAACTCGTCCACTAGGGACACCTAGGGGTTTAAAGGCTTGTTGCATACGCTAAATGCAACCGTGATCCCTACGAAAGTGGCTTAGTTTAATTTTTGTTGTTGTTTTGTTCGAGGACTAGCAAAATGTTAGATTTGGGGGTGTGATGAGCGGAAAATATATCAATACTTACCGCCCCTTTAACTTAATATTTTGTTTAGTTTCTCGGGTTTGATGAACGTTTGATGTGTTTTAGTTTATTTTGCAAATAAAATAATATCGGATCTCAATGAAATCATTTAGGACGAAATATGGGTCAAATAAGGGCAATTATTGGACTTGATATTCTAATTTTGGAGATTGAAAACTTGAAAGGGTGTTTTGACAAAGTGCAGTTTTGGAAATTCCAGTTTTCCATATCTGTCATATATTGGGCATAACTTTTTACTCCAATATCGGATTGAGCTGATTCAAGTGACAGATTAAAGAAGACGCAAAGATCCACAACTTTGAAAGACAAAATATTTTCGAATTCGGAAGATTTCATGACCGAAATTGATGAACCATCCAGAAGTGTGTTGTGTGTAATTATTAAAGTCATTTTCAAAGCAAAAACATAAATTAATAAATAAATTATCAAATTATCAAATCATCACCAAATATGATAAGCAATTAGTGGAGCAATTAATAATGGATTTGGTGGTGTAATTAATGGCGAAATTAATAATGGATTTGGTGAAGAATTTGATGGATGATTTGATGGAGGCAAAATTTTGCCTATAAATACCAAGCCATTTCATTTGTAAAATTCATACTTTCTTCTAAGGAATTCCTTAAGAATACTAAAAATATTGTATCTTGTTTGTTTATTTACAGCTTTCAGTAATTAATTTCCGTTTTCGCACTTTCCTTTCTTTACTTTTCAGTTTTCACTTTCCGTAATTTACTTTTACGCACAATACTTTTCTTTCTTTAATTTTCAGTTTTTACTTTTCAGTGATGAGGAGGTAACTTCCCCTGATATGGTGAAAGGTAATTCTTTTACTATTACTATTTAGATTAATCTCCCTTTAATATAATATATTCACTTTTTAAAATTTGAATTAAAAATGATACCGCCAGATTGGTTGGTTGGTAATTCATTTTAATCTGGTTTAAACCTGACTAATCAATGATACCTCCAGATTGGTCGGTTGGTAATTAAATTTTCTTACCGCCTATATGGCAAGTTTATTTTGGTTCCGCCTTAATGGCTGGTTGGACTTAATTTGACTTAATCAGGATACCGCCTATATGGCTGGTTGGTAATGTTATCACAAGTTTATATATTATATTATGGGAGATATCTAAATTAGTAGTAGTAAAAGTTGATCCTTTTGCCTTAGCATTTTATTTTATTTTATTACAATTTACTTTTCAACTTTTACTTTACCGCAATTACTTTTCAGTATTTTTACTTTATGTCTTTTAAAGTCCTAGTTATTTGTTGTAACTAAATTAGTTATCTGGGGTTGTGATGACTTTTAATATCATTGGTTTATAAGGGTGTAGACAACAGAAACTGGACGACGCATGCTATTCTAGGCTCGCGGCACTAGTTGGGAGTACGGAGTAGCCACGGGGACTAAACCGGAGAATGATGGAGTCGCCACCCGGTGTGAACCGGGAAAATAAGATTTAAGGCCGCACTCACCCCTCGCAAGGGAAGACCTCAAACCGTTGGGTTCGGAATGGTCCCTTACTTATGTCACTTGTAATGAGAGGATTTATGTAATAACTTAATCATGCTTGAGTAACACTCATTTCCAAGGGGTATCATGCTTCTAAATTCACATGCATATCAATAAAAAACTTACACTTAAATTTCTATATACAAATTACATGTATAAGTTTACATTTAACATATTTTTCATATTTGCATGCAACCTATTCATATATAATCCATATCCAAATTCAAGCAATGAAGACAAATTAACATACCAAAAGCATACAACTTCACAAAAGCATAAAGAACATTTTTTTCAACATGCATACTAGAGAAGGTATTCAAGTGCATAACAGAAATAGATGACTAAAGAAGTAATACAAATGCATAAAGTTCAAGGAGATAACCATATGTTAAGATAGACATGTCATGATGTGATACAGTAAGACCGTGACCGTTCGCGTTGCGTTCGTAAACGCGTTCGAACTGTGAAGACAGAATGCTCTCGTTCGTGTGGCGTCCGAGACGCGTTCGAACAAAAATGAGACAGTAGGGTCTCGTTCGTAGGGCGTCTGAAAACGCGTTCGAACAGAATGAGACCTGATGCTACAGATGTGTGCGCGTTCGAGTAGCGTTTGATAACGCGTTCGAACGGTAGAGACAGAAGGTTTTCGTTCGTTATGCGTTCGATGACGCGTTCGAACGGGAACTGGCAGATTACATACATTCATACATTTTTGGATGCGTCATTCAAACAAGATCATCACAACGACATATCTAATCACATGGATCCTCAAATCATGCATAAGGTTTAACATACTAAACAATTAAATCATGCTCAAACACAACCAACTAATCATGCTCAAAGCTATAACATGTTATAAACATCCTAATCATGCATAAGAAAACAAATCACATACTAATCTAAATCATGCTCAAACACAAATTTGGATGACACGGAATACGTGTGTCTTTCAAGTGGTACGTGGCATTGTATCCCGAGTACAAACCGCATTACCGTCCATTCGGATTCGGCTACGGAATTTATGTCCGAGTTTCCATCCGATATACCACAAGAAATAACACATATTCCGTCCATCCGGAATCACATCACACAATTAACATGCTTTCCAAATCATGCATACTTAAATATCATAATTAATCATGCTTTCTAAATTATCAATTCATGCGAAGAGGATAAGTATCATATGCCCTCAGGTCTAACCTTTTTTGTGTCGTCTTTCGGAAGCACGTTTCACGTCCGTCGGAAGGGTTGATGCTCTGCAACTTTTCTGGTTCACTGGTTCCCCTTTTCCTTGGTTATCCTGCTGATTTGCTCGCTGTTTTCCTCCGCTTTGCTGCTGTGTTTCAGGCCACTGTTCTGGTTGCTTCGGCTACTGCTTCGTGGTATTTTGGGCTGCTGTTTAGGAGGTGTTTTCCAATGGTTATGGGATGCTGTATAGGGCTGTCCTACGGGGAATATGGGCTGCTGTATATGGTTGTCCTACGGTGAGGTGATTGGCGTGTTTAGGGGTTGTGTAGTGTTTGCTCAATGTGTAGTCAATCTCTCCTTCTTTCTTCCTTCTAGCTCTCTTCCTAATATCTCTCTCTTTCTCTAGCTAGTCTCCTCTAAATCCTATCTCTCCTTCTCTTTCTTCCTTGTATATCCTATATATGTGCTAGGTCCTTTTGATTGGTTTTTAGGCTCCTTTTATAGGCAAAGGTGGAGAGTGTTGGGTGGCTCACAACATGCTTGGTTTTGGGGAGATTCCCTTTTAGTGGAGAATTTGGTGGGGAGTGTTTAATGGGAGGTGAGTTGGCTTGCCAAGGGTGATGGGTGTGAATGTGGCTTAGGTGGACTTTGTTGCTTTGTGCTTGTTCCTTGTTATTCAAGTGGGAGGGGTTGGTACATTATGAAAGTTTCATTGTTTGTTTGCAATGAGTGAGGGAGATAATGGAGGGTGGTATGGGTGTGTAAGGAAGAAGGCTAGTGGAGTGTGGGGTATTGTTGTTTGATTTGTTTATGGAGGATTAGCTTGGCATGTGAGGGGTTTGGTTTGTAGGGTACGTGAATGATGGAATGAAATTCTTGATGTGGGGTATGGTGTGTATTTGGTTCATTTGAGAGAAGGATGGGCATGGGTTTGGTGTTGGGTATGGGTTTGGTTCTTTTTGGTGGGCTTGGTATTTGGGCTTGGTTCTTTTTGGTGGGCTTGGGTATTTGGGCTTGGCTTATGGGTTCTTGGGCCAAGCATAAGCAGAGATCCAACGAGCAAATCGAAGCTAGATAACCAAGTCAAATCCGACAATAATTCCAATTTCCGACTTTACCCTTCCAACGTCCGCTTCCCGCAACTTCCATGACATGAAAAGGTAGTGCCTCCTTACGAGACTCGTCATTGGGCATGATATGCAAAAATGCAGTGTCTACAGTCGCCCCCACTTTGATGGGACTTGTGTAGTGTGTGACAATGACAATCCTATCAAAGTTACGTGCAATGCATTTTTACTTACCTGGCTCGCCAGCTGCCACCTGACTTACCTGCTGCTTCGAATTGAGTTAACGCTGCAGTGGACCTTGATCCTGGGACGCATCCCAATACCTGCAACTAACAACGGGGGCACCTCGACCCTGGGCACCTCGACCCAACACCGCTGACAAATAGGGACCTCGCCCTGAAATGATGATGTAGTAGGTCCTCGACCCTGGGCACCTCGACCCGGAACTACACAGACAACGGGGGCACCTCGACCCTGGGCACCTCGACCCAACACCGCTGACAATAGGGACCTCGCCCTGAAATGATGATGTAGTGGGTCCTCGACCCTGGGCACCTCGACCCGGAACTACAACAGACAACGGGGGCACCTCGACCCTGGGCACCTCGACCCAACACCGCTGACAATAGGGACCTCGCCCTGAATATGATGATGTAGTGGGTCCTCGACCCTGGGCACCTCGACCCGGAACTACAAAGACAACGGGGGCACCTCGACCCTGGGTACCTCGACCCAACACCGCTGACAATAGGGACCTCGCCCTGAAATGATGATGTAGTGGGTCCTCGACCCTGGGCACCTCGACCCGGAACTACAACAGACAACGGGGGCACCTCGACCCTGGGCACCTCGACCCAACACCGCTGACAATAGGGACCTCGCCCTGAATATGATGATGCGGAGCCTCGCTCCCAAGCTGATATGGGCCTCGCCCTCAAGCTGATAAAGATGTGGAGCCTCGCTCCCAAGCTGATATGATATGGGCCTCGCCCCAAACTGATACTGATGTGGAGCCTCGCTCCCAATCTGATATGGTGTGGAGCCTCGCCCCCAGACTGATAAAGATATGGGGCCTCGCCCCCAAGCTAATATGGGCCTCGCCTCCAACTGACGCTGATATGGAGCCTCGCTCCCAATTGATACTGATATGGAGCCTCACTCCCAATCTGATACTGATGTGGAGCCTCGCTCCCAATCTGATACTGATGTGGAGCCTCGCTCCCAAACTGATACTGATGTGGAGCCTCGCTCTCAAGCTGACATGGTGTGGAGTCTTGCTCCAATGCTGATATGGGCCTCGCCCCCAAGCTGATGTGATGTGGAGCCTCGCTCCCAAGCTGATATGGTGTGGAGCCTCGCTCCAATGCTGATATGGGCCTCGCCCCCAAGCTGATGTGATGTGGAGCCTCGCTCCCAAGCTGATATGGTGTGGAGCCTCGCTCCTAAGCTGATATGGGCCTCGCCCCCAAGCTGATGTGATGTGGAGCCTCGCTCCCAAGCTGATATGGTGTGGAGCCTCGCTCCTAAGCTGATATGGGCCTCGCCCTCGAGCTGATGTGACTGATTTATTTCAAACTATACTGCCCTCCTCGAGGTAGCCTTTGTAGCTAAACATATTTTCGTCCTCAACGAATGCTATATGTCAAAACCCGAGAACCTTCAAAGTACTCGATATACTCAAATCCACTCTTTTGAATGGGTGATCTGAACCAGACTCCTAGTGTGTGTGTGCTAAGGCTCTTTCGCAGCTTGTTCCTTAAGTAAGCCAATTTTGGTGATTTCGCTTCGGAGAATCGAACCAATGGGTCTAACCAACCTGGATGTCTTAATCACATTCCGTGATTACTTCAGCATACTTAACATGATATGGTCTTCATCTTTCTTTTTGTTTCTTTCTTTTCATTTTGAATTCTTTTTTTTTTTTTGTTTCTTTTCTGACGCACCTACCCTTTAAGGTAGCATTTCTCTCATGGTGGTCCTAATACTCGCCCATGGGTAGCTTCACGCTTATCGGTTATAGGTGGTCTTTTTTCTTTCCTTTTCATGCAGAGACTTTTTCTTTGTTTCCAACCATATCATATATCATAGCATTAGTAAATCAGGGTGGACACCTAGGCAAACGGTCATTCACCGATTCGTATCTCTTCAACTAGTCACCTCGGTAACTACTCAGGCTTCTACTACTAGGATCCGTAATTAGGTGCTCGTGAGTCTAACTGAGATCAATCCATTCAAAATACCGGAAGAAAACGTACCTCGCACTTATCGTTTCTAGGGTTTCTCCATTCGGCAACCAATGTCATCACCGGACATATGTCTATCTATCAAAGACTTTCCTGTGGGATTCTTTATTTCAACCGCCGAAAAACATGGGTTCGCCCCCTGGAATCCATTCCTGAAACTGATACTGGCGTGGGCCTCAACCCTATTCCTGAAACTGAGATGATTCTGATTCATTCTGAGACTGATAACACTGTTGTTGTTGTGGTTGGCCTTGCCTTGCCGCTTCTCTTCCTTCTCTCTCTCTTTTTTTCTTTAAACCTGCAAATACAAAACAACAGAAAAAATACGTGGGCATGTAAGTATGCAAGTGCAGAGATACTCCCTTTTCGTGATGGGTGATCCTCATTGTGCTTCCGGCGCTATATGTCCCTGGTCGTCCCTTGATGGTTCCCATCTGTTTGAAATCTGTAAAGAACGAAACACAAAACAAGAATGCAAGTTACGTGTATGCATGTATGTATTTCTTATCCCGTTGGGTTAGGTCTTCTGCCCGTTCCCTCGGTGACCGCTTAGTCCTCTTTCCCTCAGGCAAAGTACAACTTCAATCTGTCCACATTGATTGGCTCAGCGAACTCATTCCCTTCCAAGTCTGACAGCCTTACTGCTCCATTTCCCATGACCTTCTGCACTATGTAAGGTCCCTCCCAATTCGGCCTGATTTCCCTCTTGGATCTGTCGTCGACGGCCTTGACTGCTTAAGTACCAAATCCCCTTTCTGATTTTTGTGGGCCGTACCTTTTTATTGAAGGCTCGGGCCAGTCTCTTCTGATATAACTGCGTGTGATGTAAGGCTCTTACCCTTTTCTCATCCAAAAGCGCTAGCTGATCAAATTCTCTGTGCGGGCCCATTCTGACTCAGGCAACTCTGTCTCTTGCTAATACCTCATAGACTGTATGTCCATTTCTACTGGCAGTACTGCTTCCATCCCGTACACTAAAGAGTAAGTTGTGTTGCACCTGTTGCTGTTCTGACTGACGTTCTGTACCCCCACAAGGCATACGGTAATTCTCGGCCCAATCCTTGCAGTTCTCTGTCATCTTGGCTAAAATCATCTTTATAGTCTTGTTGGCTGCCTCAACTGCCCCGTTCGCCTGCGGCCTGTACGGTGATGACTTGTGGTGACCTATCCTGTACCTCTGCAACATTGCCTTCGTCTCTTTTTGAAACTGAACTCCGTTGTCTGTCACTACATGATGTGCATACCATACCGACATGAGGTTTGTGCCTTGCTATGAACTTGGCCATCTGTTTTGCTGTAACGTTCCGGAATGACTCAGCTTTCTACCCACTTCGAGAAGTAGTCTACGGTACTACTATGAAGCGATGCCATTAGATGCATTCGGTCGAATCTCCCGATCATGTCGATCCCCATGCTGAGAACGGCAATGGCTCCGACAGCCCGTGCAACTCTGTATGTGGCAGATGACTCAGATTACCATGTACCTGGCAGTCATGACAGTGCTTTACCATCCTTGCGCAGTCTGTCTCCATAGTCGACCAATAAAACCTTGTCTCACTATCTTGCGGGACAAGTTCAACCATTATGTGCGGACACACATACCCCGGCATGTACCTCTCCCATTACTTTCTGAGCTCTTCTTTTCTCAAACATTCAACTGAAGCCGTTTGCTTGCCTATGTACAGTTCCCCTTTCAAAATCACATACTGGGAAGCTAACTTCTGAATGGCTATTCTGTCTTTCCTGCCTGCCCCTTTGGGAGTTCACCACGTTCCAGATACCTCTGAATGTCAAAATACCAAGGTTTCGTCGTCGACCTCAACCTCCATAATTCTTTCTATTTCATAAGCAGGTTTATTGCCGCCGTAATCAGTATCAACGGTCTCATCACTAACTTTTCTGGATTCTCCACGTCGCTGCAAGTGTAGCCAATGCATCTGCCAGCTGATTCTCTTCTCTGGTAAGTGCTGAAACTTACACTCTGGGATAACCTGTGCCAACTCTCTGAGATGAAAGAGGTAAGGCTTTAACCGTCTTCTTTCAATTCCCATTCTCCTCGCATCTGCTGGATCACCAACATAGAATCTCCGTAGATTTCCACACTTCCGGCCTTCAGGCTATCAATGCCGTCAAACCAAAGCACATGCTTCATACTCGGCCATGTTGTTAGTCACTCTGAATGTCAACCTCTTGGCCATCGGTAAAGTCTCTCCCTCGGGGGTCACTATCACGATCCCAATTCCGGCACCTTTATGATTCACTGCTCCGTCAAAATACATCTTCCATCTCTGGACTGTTATTGCTTGGATCTCTTCATCTGGAAACTCAAACTTATACTGATCCCCTCAACAGGTTGTAATGCCAGAACTCTGCTACTGCTCGCCCCCCTTGATACTTTGGAGATGAGATACTCGACGTCAAACTCTGTCAACAATACAAACCATCGGCCCAAGTTTTCCCACTAGTGAAGGCACTAATGAAGATATTTTAGAGGTTTCCTTTGCCACTACCTGGATCTTGTATGACTGGAAATAATGCCGTAGTTTTCTGGAAAGCCCATACCACGGCAAGACAGATCTTCTCCACTTCTTGATACCGAGCCTCATACGGGAGCATCTTCTTACTCAGATAGTAAACTGCATGTTCTATCCCTGTATCATC
>SKCR01038259.1:0-46471 GCA_019454045.1 Zanthoxylum bungeanum | reverse complement strand
ATTATAGGCATGCATGGGTGTTGTTTGGGTTTTTGTGTTTGTGATTGGTGGCTTTGTTGATGGAATTGTTTTGTTTTGTGATTGGTGGCTTTAGGGTTTGGGTGTGGGCTTTGGCTTATTTTGGTGGGCTTGGTGTATGGTTTGAAACGGAGGTCCAACAAGCGAACCCGAAGCTAAACAAGTGAATTAGATCCACTAAGGTGTCAATTTCTGACTCTTCCCTTCCGACGTCCATTTCCCGCGACTTCCACAACTTAAAAGGTAGTGCCTCCGTACGAGACTCATCATCGTGACTTACATGCAAAAATGCAGTACCTACACTGCTGCTGTTTAGCTTTGATATACACAGCAGCAACCTTCTGCTGTTGTGTATATCACAGCAGCAGCAGCATGCTGCTGTGGTGATATACACAGCAGAAGCAGGTTGCTGTGTATACAATCCAAAAAAAAAGAAAAAAGAAAATAGAAGTTGGAAAAATACATAAAACTAGGAAAAAAAGATTTATAAAAAACAACATACCTCTTAGAGTCTTAGTCTTAGGGAGAGGGAGAGCGTGAGTTAGGGTTTTGTTTGATTACTTGATAGAGGGCTGGGTGATTTGGAGGAGAGGGGGAGCGTGAGGGAGAGTTAAGGTTTTGTTTTGTTGAATCTTTAAATTCGGTAGTTAGGGTTTTGTTTTGTGTCAAAAAGTTGTGATTTGGGTTGGGTTTTTGAGTTATTTGGGTCGGGCTTTGGTGATTTGGGTCGGGTTTGGGCGGGTTACAAAAAATAAAAAATGGATCTTTTCATGCGCCTAAGACGCGCCTTTTCTAAACCACTCAGGTGCGCGCCTCGACGCGTAGGCGCGTGCCTGAGCAACGTCGCCTCGCCTGATGTACTTGTAGGCGCATGGCCAATCGCCTGCCTGAGGCGCGCCTTTGATAACGTTGTTCCGATGATTCTCGAATACTCTAATTGCGATACGCTTGAGCCAGTATTCTTCGATAAATGAAGAGTTAGGCCTACAGGAGTTCTAGCCACATTTAGATATCCTTTATTATATTTCTGAAGTATCTTCTCAACATAGTGAGTCTGAGATAATATATACTATTCTGATGTTCTAGAAATCTTAATTCCTAAGATCACATCAGCTACTCCTAAATCTTTCATATCAAATTTGCTGGTTAATACTTTCTTGGTAGACTGAATCATCTCATGATTACTACCAATTATCAGCATATCGTCTACGTAGAGACACACAATGACATATCATTTTTGAGTTGATTTGGTGTATACACACTTATCACACTCATTGATTTTGAACCCACTTGACAACATCTCTTTGTCAAATTTTTCATGCCATTGTTTAGGTGCTTGTTTTAGTCCGTATAAGGATTTTACAAGTTTGCACACCTTCTGTTCTTATCCAGGAATATTGAAACCTTTTGGTTGTTCCATGTAAATCTCTTCATCTAGTTCACCATTTAAGAATCACCTTCTGTTCTTATCCAGGAATATTGAAACCTTCTGGTTGTTCCATGTAAATCTCTTCATCTAGTTCACCATTTAAGAATGTCGTCTTTACATCCATTTGATGTATTTCAAGACCAAATATAACTGCTATGGTTATGAGCATTCTTATTGACGTGATACGAGTCACTGGTGAATATGTATCAAAGTAATCAATGTCTTCTTTTTGTCTATAACCTTTTATGACAAGTCTTGCCTTGTACCTATCTATTGATCCATTTGGTTTCATCTTCCGTTTGAATATCCATTTGTAGCCCAGTGGCTTATAACCTGGAGGAAGATCAACCAACTCTCAAGTATGGTTTTGTAGGATGAAATCAATTTCACTATTTATAGCCTCTTTCCACAAAGATGCCTTCGATGAAGACATTGCTTCTTTATAGCTTTAAGGTTCATTTTCTAACAAGTATGTCAGAAAATCGGGTTCAAATGACTTAGACGTTCTAGCTCTTTTGTTACGTCTAGGTTCAATTGCTTCAACATTTTCATGTTGATTTGACTATTGGTCAACCTGATCACTGTCTTTGAGAGTATCAATAGTTCTTTTGAGAGACTCTGTTTTTTGTCTTTCCTTACAAGGAAATGTCTTTTCAAAAAATATCGCATTCCTTGACTTAATTATCATATTCGGATTGATGTCAGGAATTTTAGACTTATGTACCAAGAATCGATACGCACTACTGTTGCGAGCATATCCAATGCATATACAATCAACAGTTTTGGGTCATATTCTAACCTTTTTAGGTTTAGTAACCATTGCTTTGGCAAGACACCCCCACACTTTCAGATATTTGTAGGAAGGTACGTGACCTTTCCACAACTCATATGGTGTCTTGTCCAGTCCAATCTTCTGTGAGGTAGCTTGTTCAGAACGTAGTTGGCGGAAAGTAAGGCTTCCCCCTATAAGTTCTGGGGTAAACCCAAACTTGTCAACATGACGTTCATCATTTCCTTCAACGTTCGGTTTTTGCGCTCAACAATCTCGTTTTGTTGAGGCGAATAAGGAGTAGTAGTTTCGTGAATAATTCCATGATTGGAACAATATTCACCAAATGGTGACACATATTCACCTCCTCTATCGTTCCTGATTCTTTTGGTCTTCTTGGCAAGTTGATTTTCAACTTCGTTCTTGTAGTGTATAAAGCTCTCAATAGCTTCATCTTTACTCCTCAGCAAATATACATAACAGAATCTTGTGCTATCATCGATAAAAGTGACAAAGTATTTTTTACCGTCTTTTGTTTGCACAATATTCATCACACACATCAAAGTGTACAAGTTCCAAGGGTTCAGAACTTCGTTCTGTGGAATGAAATGATGCTCTATATATTTTTGCTTCAACACATGCCTCACATTTATGTTGGTTATCAATTGCGAATTTAGGTATAAGGTCCATATTAATTAATTTACGCATCGTATCATAATTAACATGTCCTAACCTCCCATGCCATACATTTTGTGACTCAATAATATAAGCGGAAGATGTAGCTTTATTATTACCACTGTGTCGATTGACAGTCATTACATTGAACTTGAAAAGGCCCCAGTGAGGTATCATTTTCCTACATAAACATCATTTTTAGACAGTACAAACTTGTTAGAAACAAATATAAGCTTAAAGCCATTCTTGCTAAGGAGAGAGCCCGAGACCAAGTTCTTCCGAATGTCAGGAACATGCAGAACATTCTTCAATGTAAGCTCTTTTCCGGATGTCTTCTTCAGAACCACTGTGCCTTGTGCAACCACTCTAGAGGTAGACGAGTTTCCCATTGTCAGATGATCGCCACCATCGACCTTCTGATACGAGGAAAACATATTGCTATCAGCACATATATGACGAGTACCCCTAGTGTCTAGACCCGGCCGGCGGTTCGGTTCGGAACCGAACCGAACGGTTCCCGGTTCCATTCGTTTTTTTTTGGCTTTATTGAAAATAAAAAATTGAGATTAATAAAATAATATAATTTAAATTTATGAATTTGAATTTATATAATAAATTTACATTACATAATTACATTAAATTACAAATAAAATTCTTATTTAGAAAAAAAAATTAAATTAAAGAGCTGGAACTTAAATTTTTAAAAACTTAAGTTGCCTACGTATCCTCCAGGGGTGAGAGGAATCAAAGCTCACGTAGTTCCGTTACATTTTAAAGATTTTCCCCCATTGTAATTTTACAATTATTTAAATATTTAATTATCAATCATCATCAGTGCCTGTTGATCATTCAGCTCCAGTTTCGCTTGCACTTGCAGTCACAAATGCATTATTGAACAAGTCTTCAAATTCATCAGGGGCATCTTCTTGTTGCCTCAGATCAGCTCGGGTCCAATCATCCACACATGCTGTTGCTTCTAGAGTGCTTGGATGTAATGAAGACCGTCTGACTTCCAATATATTGCCTCCTATGCTAAAGGCTTGCTCAACTACAACGGTGGAAACATGTGCTGTCAATATCTCTTTAGCAATAATTGATAATATAAGATATACATTTTGATGTCGGTTCCACCATTCAAGGATTTAAAATTTTTTACTAACTAAACTTTCAGTTGAAAACTCAAAATTTGTAGATAAATAATTATCTAATTTCAGGTTATTAGTTGTGTAATCCCTATGTTTTTTATTTCGTTGTAATAACGATCACCTGCTCTAAGTCTAGATTGCATTACGGTCGTTTCGCTACTACTAGATTGTCCTACTGATTGTAAGTTATATCTTCTAACATAATCATTAAATAACTCTATTAAATCAATTTTTATTTTAGCTATTATTCTTGTAATATCAATTTCATCTGATATTCCTAAATATCCATAATAAGCGGATAAAACACTATTCAAACCTTCTAATTTAAATCTAGGATAAAAAACAGCAGCAATAAGATAAAGTAAATGAATGTCTCTAAAATAATGCAACCATTTTCGTTTCATAACATTAATAGCTTCAAACAAAACAATATCATTAGGATCACGACTATCAACATGCTCATCAAGAGTACCAACAATATTCAAACTTCTAAGAATAAATAAATGTGTTGTAGGATAATAAACTCCGCTAAAAATTTGTGTAGCATCATTAAACACTTTTAAAATCTCTAAAAAAATTTCACAAATTTCCCATTGACTAGGAAAAAGTGTGATATGTTGAACATTTTGAGGAAAAAAATACAAATGCATCTTTGTATTGCAAAGCTTGATATAAAAGAAAATAAGTCGAATTTCAACGGGTTGGAACATCTTGTGAAAATTTTATCGATTTAATACCATTAAATTTACAAAACTTGACTCATTCTCTCATAACTTGAGAATATGACCAAATATAATTAAGTGCTTTTTTAATAGGCTCAATGAAAGGTGATAATTTTTCCAAACCATCTTGAACACATAAATTAAGGACATGACATGTGCAACGAACATGAAAAAACGACCCCTTAAATTTGGTTTACATATTTCTATTAAATCAGTGATTGATGCAGTATTTGCAGATGCATTATCAAATCCAACTGTTAAAATTTTACCTAATAAACCATATTCATCAAAAATTACTTTCATCATTCTATAAATATTTTGTGCAGTATGTTGTTCATCAAAAACTCTAAATGCAATAAGTCGTTTTTGCATGTTCCTTTATGCATCAATCCAATGACAAGTCATACACATGTATGAGTGTGTTCGCCAATGATCGCTCCAAATATCAGAACAAATAGATAGACGTCATTTAATATCTCTAAATGTTTCATTTAAAATAATTTTACCATCTTTGTATAATTTAAAAATTTACCGTTTTGTTGTATTTCTAGTAATTCTACATGCAGCAGGATTTAAAGCATTTTGAACGTAATTAGTAAAAATAATTTTTTCACCAAAATCAAAGAAAGATGTGTCATACAAGTTAATTTAACAAATTCTTCTATATTTTTAGCATCAGAATATTTAAATAAATCTAAAGCACTCGTACCTCTACTAGATGATGTGTACTTGTCCATTTGAGTTTGCGTCGTATCAAGTCCAAGTTCAACCGGATGATGTCTTTCCAGGTGCTTGATCATATTGCCGTATCCACCAGAAAATTTGTAAGAAACCCCACAATGGTTGCATACTGCTTTAAAACCTTTATCAGTATCGTCTAAATGAAAATGAATTTTGAAAACATCCGAGGAACGAGACTTAACTTCTCTTCACCGTGAACCGATATTAGGGCCGCTCTCTTGGGTTGACACATTTGATATTGTGTTCTCAGATAAACTTGCCATTTATTGTTTAAGAATTTTTTAAGAATTAGAGAATTGGGAATGATAAATAGTAATTTGTAATTGTAAATGAGAGAATTGAGAATAATAGAATTGTAAGAATTGAGGTTCCAACCGGTTTGGTTAGGGTAAGAACCCTAATCGAATCGGTCAGGTTCTGGTTCTAATCGGTTCGGTTCCGATTCGGAATCGGAACCTTGGCCAAGTCTACCAGTGTCTACCCACCATTCTCTCGGATTCCCAACCAAGTTGGCTTCTGTTACAACTGCTGAGAGGTTCATTTCTGAGATCTCATCAGTTAGCTGCTCATCTTCAGTGACGTGCCTCATTTTTCTTTTTCTTGTCTTTGTTCTGAGGCTTCTTGTTTCCGTAGTCCTTTGCCATATAACCGCTTTTTCCACAGTTGTAGCACTTCCCCTTGAACTTCTTATTTGTTTGGGAAGAATCAATTCCACTGTTCTTTCTCTTTTTGCTACCCTTTCCACATTCGACGATGTTGGCCTTAGACTCCATAGTGTTGTAGCTGGCCTTCTCGAACTTCCTGTTGTTCTCTTCGATCCTCAATCGAACTCCAAGGTCTTCAAGACTCATCTGCTTCTTTTTGTGTTTTAGATAGTTCCTGAAATCCTTCCATGATGGTGGCAACTTGAAACGTCTCGCAGAGTTTCATTCCTTCATTCAATATTTCATGAATGATCAATTGTAGTTCACTCAACTGAGACATTACCGTTCTTGAATCTACCATCTTGTAGTCCAGGAACCTACCCACGACAAATTTCTTTTGCCCGACATCCTCGGTTTTGTATTTTTTCTCGAGAGATTCCTAGAGAATCTTCGCAGAAATCATGCCTTGGTACACATTGTACAGGGTATTGTCAAGTCCTCCCAAGAGGTAGTTCTTGCACAAGAAGTCGTCTGACGACCATGTCTCTTCTCGCAGTTGCTTGGCTGTTTCCGTTTCTCCCTCCACAGGACCCGGAGGATCTTTGAGGTACTTAGCCAACTGCAGCGTTGTCAGGTAGAACAACATTTTGCTCTGCCATTGTTTAAAGTTTGCTCCACCAAACTTTTCCGGTTTTTCTCCATGAGCGACCGGTACTGCGATATTTCCACTAGCCATGTGTAACTGAAAACCAACAGCAATCAATAAGTCTACAAAAGACAAATTGCACAACGATCAAACGAATGATCTTGTTTAAGTGATATACTAAGAATCCACTCGTTGTTATTTTGGACAGTAGTACCAAATAACACAAGTCCTTGAATTTACGACTAAGGTTTCTTATGATAAGTAAATAAAGGTATATTCTCAGAGGACGAGGGGGGTCCGGAGTAACCACTTAAGTCTCTGCCCACTTAGGCTCTTATCGCCTTTTTGACAGAATATCCTTGAAACACTTTCTCAACAGAATATCTTACACATTCAAACTTAGTATTACACTTCAATTCATAATAAAATATGTGTAGATTTATATGTGTATATGTGTATTAATCAATCAAAGCTTGGACGGAATTATGTGTGTAAAATTACACTTTTAACTCTCAACCAAGTATGCAACACACAATTAAATTTCAACTTTATCATTATGTGTATGTTTGTGATAATTGAACACCCTAATATTAACTTAAATCTATACTACCAAGTTTATCATAATACAGTATATGATTTTACTACGTTAATATTATAATAACACAAATTAATCTAAGTCTATATTAATCTAAAGGTAATTCCAGGATTAATTTTGTTAGTGTCACGTTCGTTTCTTCGTTCGAACAAAATTTTCCAGTGAGTTCACGTTAATGTAGCGTTCGTAAACGCGTTCAAACGAAGTGTTCCAGAGAGTTCACGTTCGTGTAGCGTTCGTAAATGCGTTCGAACGAAGTGTTCCAGAGAGTTCACGTTCGTGTTGCGTTTGAATACGCGTTCGAACGTTCTTTGGCAGAAGACTTGCGTTCGAGTTGCGTTTGAAGACGCGTTCGAACGAGATTACGAAAAATCAGAATTTTTGCCTACGCGTTCGTCGGCCGTTCGAACGCCCTTGCGTATTTTTCATGCACATAATATATTTTTCCAGAAAATTAGCTATTAACACATGCGAATTCTCATCTAACAACACTTAAAATAATAAATTCTTAAGATTGTGGTCAGATATGTGTCATTTAAACGAAATTAACATGCATCAAGCAAATCTTAATCATTCAAAAACCAGAACATAACAATGGAAATCAAATCTACACTAACATGCCAATTTAACATAAACTATTAGACTTTAGAAAAACATGAAAACTTGAAGATGATGATCAACTTGGTCCAAGTCGAGATTCCCCTGTCCTTAAGAACTTATTAGCCCCGCCTCAGTGTTCTACGGATGACTTTGTGGCTAATGGTCTCCCAGAGTTACTTGGATTTTTCTTGAGAGAAGGGCACTCATTTCTCAAGATCTTGAACAAGGAAGAATTGTGGAAATTCTCTCTTGACTCCAACAGAAATATGACTCAAGACTTATATGATTTTCTGGATGTAATGGAATGAACATAAGGCTCTTTTATATAGGCATGGAATGGTGCATTTGAGGGCACCATTTGGTCTGGGGTGTAACCCTCCTAAGGGTTATACCAATTCCTTATACATTTGGAGCCTAGAGGTGTGTTCTTCCAATTTTAGAAGACATGTTCCTACATGTTTGTGCCTTTCCCATAGGGCACTACTCAAGGGACATGACCCTCCTTCATCTATATTATATATTTAGAGAATTTACAACATTTGTTATTTATTTATCTTACAGTTTTCAAGGTAATTATGTGATTGGACATTTGACCCTGTGTTCATTACCTTGTGGTGGATGTTATGAGCTGTATTTTCTGTTAAATATTTTCCTCCCGTTGGTATGATTTTTGTGGAACGATGTATTTTTGTCCTTGTAGCATTAGAAATTGTTGTCTGGGCTCAACCCTTTCTGTTGTGAAATGTGAACATGTACACTACACACTTTGTAACAGCTATCCGCAACATGCATTTTAATTTATGACATTTCCAATGTTTTCAGTGTTCTAGATGTCTAAAATTTGTGGTTCTTGAAAATTAATAATTTTTTGCTCATCTGTATTATTAGGTATAACCTAGCTCAAGAGCATGGTGATCATATCAACGTCCATGACTGGTACCAGTCATTCAAATCAAAGGTTCTTAGCCCAATAAATAAGGGGAAACACAAATCAAAGCAGTCCCCATTACCCAAGAAAAGAAAGGACATGGATGAAGCTGATAAGCCATGTGAAGCTTCAATTCAGTATCCTATGGTTTCTTTATCATCCTTCATATTTTCTGCTTTTCATTTTTGAAGTTGAGGCCATTTGGGTGTGCAACATATATTGCTCTGAAGGTCATATGTGGTAACTTCCGATTTTTCAGGAAATATAATTAGGATCCCTGATTGACTAAGCTGCAGGTATCTTGATCTATCCGGCTGCCAATATACAAATTCCAATCTTTCCCACACTTCAGTTGCCATTCGTTGGTCTTTTAGCAACCCCAGATCACACCACAGCTATTTGCCGCTTGGCAGCTATTCTTACTATATCAAATTTCACATGAACCATCTATAGATTGTATTCCCACATGTTCTGATTTTTTTTTTTTTTTTTTAAAAATCTTTTCTGCTTTGCCATTCTAAAGTTTACAACTTTGATATACTTGTCGACTGCTCCTCACTCATCACATTACCATTTAATAACCTCAAAAACATTTATTGGGATGGCTCATTCATTCATCTCCCATGATTCCTAGTGCTTATGATCTTTCATCTGATACTAGATTCGTGTTAATGAGGTGTTCAGTCACTTGTATTTTATTGGATCATAAAAATTTATAACATGTATGCCAGATTTGTCAACAGTTAAATCTTGGATGCCTTTTGGTGCACTTCTCACGTGTTAATCTCCCCTGTGCATTAAGAACTGCCCTTCTCTTTTTTCTTCCATCAACATTTATAAATGATGAATTTGCTTGAAGATCCTTGACATTTTTTTTCCTACAGATTGCGATTTTGCAGGGCAGTAACAGAGCTTCAGATTACAGGGCTGATTCGGATGCCTACCAAAAGACGACCGGATTATGTGCAGAGAGTGGCCTTTGGTCTGTAATATGTTAGGCAAATGACCTTATCCTGCTTGATTCATTTATCATATTGTATGTTTGCATCTATTCCCCATGTATGCCTATGCAAATTGATTTAGATCTTTCCTGTAGTTATGTATTTTTTTTTCTGGACACAAACCAATAAAACCATAAATTTAATGTCTTGACTGATGCCTGTAACTTTTTATAGCACTTTTGTATAATGCCTCTTTCGTTGTGGATGTATTGTCAAGTGGGTTATACTATAACAACTGATCAATGGAATCATGATGTGTATTTTATTAATTAATTAATTTATATAATGCACCCTTGTATTGGCTTTACAAAAAGACGTTCCAATTGTAAAAGACTTTATTATTAGTAGTATATGGAGAAGGTTCTGATATGTCATTTTATTAGTTGATTATTGAGTTAGGCACGATTTCCGAAAAACATACCTTCGGAAAATTCATTGGGGCCAAAATACTTATCAAGGTTAATTTACTGGTTACAGTTTTGTTTGTTGTACCGATTAAAAAATGTTATGAATAAATAATAGTTCATAAGTTTTATAATTGTAATTTATATCAAAAATTAATTGTGACTTGCTTTTCTAATTTTTAATGATGGGAAAAGGTAAAAATTTTATCTTTTATAAAACGTAATTTAAAAAAAAATTATGATTAGAAATTATAATTTTTTTTATCATTAATCAAATATTAAAAAAATTATATTTTAACTGAAACACAAACCATATCCTACCACAAGAGTGTTTTATTTAAAACTTTAAGCTTGAGTTCGGTAGAAATATTAGTAGAGTATAAATTACTTTATAAATTATGGAATAAATGTTGAAATATAAATTAACATTAAAAAATAATTTCATATTATAGATTATGATTTTATAAATATTAACTTACTCATTTGATGAAACCTTAAAACTCTAATATTAACACTCAATCAATATTCCATTAAACCGACCTTAAATATGGAAGATGACCTCTGTCAATTTTTTTTTTTAAAAAAAAAAAAAAAAAAAACACCTGTAAGGGAGGAAAAAAAGCTGTCGGTGGAAGAGGCAGCGGGACATATTTGCTGTAAAGTAGAAGAGCACCTGATTTTATTTTTTGGAAAGCTTCTCGCATTTTTTTTTAAAATTTTTTTACAAACTTGAAAACTATTGTGAAATATATACATGTTAAAATTAAAAAATTTTAATTGAGATAAATTAATATTATCTTAATTATAATTTAATTATTCATTAATTTATAAGACATATTTTAATAAAATTTCAAATTGAACGAGAATAATTATTCTTGCCTCTTAGTAAAATCCTAGAAATTTGCTCCAGAAGACAACTATCCCAATCATTGAATAGAGATTATAAAATGAGTATAAAGAAATCAAACCCTTTATTGCATGGATAATATTGATTGAAAGTCTAAATTAACTTATAAATATTATAATAAAAATATAAATTAATTTATAAATTCATCAAATTTTATACGGATAAATTTCAAAGTAGATATGATTATTTAAAGTTTGTAGGATACAGTGTAGACATGATTATTGAATATCAATAAAATGAAATGTGTTATGAACCATACACGTGTCTTTTCATACTATTATAGAACCCAATCCCAATTCACACAATTCATAGATAAATGAAAAAATCAATCCCAATGAAACAATGAGCACCACAAAAATACCAAGACATTAAGCCGATTGTTATTTGTTTTCCCTGACAAAAATATAAGGGGGTTCGTTCTTGGAGGTCAACCGTTAAAATTATGGGTGATAATTTGAGTCAGAATTCGTTTATTCGTTCGATTCGATAGGTCAATTTGATTCGGTTCGTTTATTAAACGAATCGAATACGAATTTAAACTCATTGATTCATTTATAATGTTTATTCGTTTAGAATTCGTTTTATTATTTTTATTTACTAGTTCTTATTAATTTTCAATTAAGATTCGAGAAATTATAGCTAATTATCATAGAAAAAGTAATATTTTCGATATTTGGTGAGATATTTTTACTAAATATATTAATTACATATTTCATATGTTTATATTTATGAAGAATTAATGTAAATCAAGTGTAGGTAAATTATTTTATTAAATAATATCATTGACTAAACGAATAAACGAATATTCGTATTTGATTCGTTTAATAAACGAATCGAATACGAATCCATCATGATTCGATTCGTTTAGGATTCGATACAAATTCGATTCGTTAATTCATTTTAACAGCCTTGGTCAAAACCCCCGTCAATTTGTTAGTCCAGTAATGGCACTTTTAGTGGAATATTACAAATTTATCCACGGTATTTAAGCCAGGAAAACGACGTCGAATCATAATCCGTTAAAACGTATAAAAGCCGTACGCTTGTTCACTCTAAAAAACACCGCGTCACGGCCCCTCCAAATCCGCTTTCTTACATTGAAATTGAATCACAGTCTGATAATTTTCCAATTAAGTCCAAACCAACCAAACAAAATCTTTAAAAAAAAAAAAAAAAAAAAAAAAAAAAAAAACCAATGCCCTATTAGTTCTTCTTCTTCAAGATCCGCATTTCCTTTTGCCCAGGTACCCCCGCATTCTCTTCACTATTCATTCTTATTCATTTATTTATTCTGTCATTTTTTTTTTCCTGATTTCGTTTATGACATGTTAAATTTGTAATGATATTGATCTGTTATGTTGGTTGCTATGCTTCGTTTTATTATGGTAATGGAATTTGATTGCTTTTATTTATATATATATTTTTTATTTTACTTGTTAAACATACATTATATTTTGAGATAATCCAGAGAAAAAAGAGAAACCCGGAATTTTAGATCTGGTATTTTTCACTAATTTGAACTCAAAATACTGTCTTTATAAGCTGATTCTTTTTACTTGTCTAGGAACTAAACAAAAGGTTGAATTTTTGTTTGTTGATTCTTTACATTTTGCCTGTAACTCTGCAGATCCTGTTATAGACAACGATTTTACTAGCTACGATGTCTTTGCGTAATGGCGATGTGCACCCGGTGACTGCTAATAGGGAAACAAAGACTGAAAGACCCTTCAAGATCTTTGTGGGTTATGATCCGCATGAAGATCTTGCTTATGAGGTTTGCCGTCATTCAATCTTGAAGCAATCCTCCATCCCTGTGGAGATCACCCCCATTGTCCAATCAGATCTTCGCAAGAGTGGCCTTTATTGGCGCAAAAGAGGCCAAACTGAGAGCACTGAGTTCTCGTTCACCCGGTTCTTGACCCCTCATTTAGCTGGTTTTGATGGGTGGGCTATGTTTGTTGATTGTGATTTTCTGTACTTGACGGATATTAAGGAGTTGAGGGACTTGATTGATGATAAGTATGCTATTATGTGTGTCCATCATGATTATACTCCTAAGGAGACCACAAAAATGGATGGAGCGGTGCAAACTGTGTACCCGCGGAAGAATTGGTCGTCTATGGTGTTGTACAATTGTGGGCATCCAAAAAACAAGGTTCTGACACCTGAGGTTGTGAACACGCAGACAGGTGCATTTCTTCATAGGTTTCAGTGGCTTGAGGATGAAGAAATTGGGTCAATCCCGTTTGTTTGGAACTTCCTTGAGGGGCACAACAGGGTTGTTGAGAATGATCCCACAACATTCCCAAAGGCGATACATTATACTCGTGGAGGGCCGTGGTTTGAGGCTTGGAAGCATTGTGAGTTTGCAGATCTTTGGTTGAAGGAGATGGAAGAGTACAAGAAAGAATCTACAAAGACAATTGGCAATTAGTCAGGGTTAGCTGGTTACTAGTAATATTTGATTTCCAGCTTTATTAGTAAAGTTTGCAATTCTATTTTCTTTTGCTCCATTCTTTGCGTTAAATTCACTATTGTATTTTAGATTATAATTATAATGACTCCTCTGTCACGGGCCAAGTTATTATTTGCCCTAGTTATCAGATAATTATTACATATATATGTATGCCTGTGCCATATATATAGGTGCGATGTTGAATTTGTCTAAAAACCACTTGTTGATTATGTCAATTCTCAGTTTGTCACTTTGTAGCTCGTAATTCATATCAACTGATAGTTTGTGAAAGCTATATAATTTTCTCTTTCTTGCACTATATTGGTGTTTTTGAGTTGATTAGTCTTGATTTATATAGCAGCACTTGTTTTAGTGATGCTGAACTGATTGATTAATTTTTTACAAGCCGCTAGCTGTTGTAAGGAAAATTTTCATGTTTCCCCCATCCCCAGTTTGAGATTCTGCTTGTTCTTGATCTTCGAGGGAAACCATTTGATATAAATACTTGTAGTTTCCTCTTCTTGCCATGAAGTCTGGATGCAAATAATTATGTTAATGATCAATCACATATCATAATTCATGTTGGTTTTCCATTTCCTCAGTTCCAAAGAGAGATGTTTCTTCAAGAATTCCTCTTGTAATGTGTTGACGGTCGATTTTAATTCCAGGTGTAAATCGGGAAAAACTCACTCCTCGAAACAATCTCCCATCAAATGTGAATTTGTTTGGTTTTTGGGACTAAATACAAACTTAGCAAGAGGTAAGAAAGCACACAACAAACAAAAGATTTAACGTGGTTCGGCGAAATGGATCCAATCTACGTCCACAGACACAAATGAAAAGAAAGATTTTATAACGTGGTCGGGGATGACCGACCTGCCCATCACTCGAGCTCGGCTGATCGATCTCTTACAAACTCACCTTTACACTTAAGCTTTTTGGCTCTCACTTTTATAAGTTATGCGTGAAAGAATTTTGCTAACCTCTTATAACAAACTCTCAAGCCCTTTATATACTAGGGGAAATTACACTATTACAATATCTTTGTGACGTCAGCCACGTGAGTCTGCTATCGATGCCAAGGCTCTCTGCCCCAACTGCTCTGCCGAAAGTGACTCTGCCACCTGACATTTCTGCCTTCTGACGCCTAAATCCCATTAAACCATGCTACTCCTAGCCGCTGCCACCAGATAATTCATACGGACTGATCCCGACCACTTCTTTGGGCTGCACCCCATGTTCCATGGGCTTGGGCCCCTAGACCTCCGGAGACGGAAATCCACTTATACTTTCCATGCCTTGCTGAGAGCCTGGTGTCCAAAAATCGCCATCAACATCTGTCTCATAGTTCTTGGTATCAACGAGTTGATGAGTTGGTGCCAGGAACTATAATAGTAGGGTAAAAACATACTAGCCTCGGGTAAACACTTCGCCCTCAAACTACTACGGTCGTCTCCGGCCAAAACTGGTCAATCTCCAGACTGCTATGTGCTCGGGTCGACAGGTTCAAGCCGACTCGTGTCGAGCCAACTGAACGGTTTCTCCATCTCGTCTGCTCATTTGGAATCCAATCAGTGAAATCAAACTTCTGCGACACATGGAGCCCATCCAAGCTACCTTTTTTTTTATCAAACATTTAGGACTACCTGAGCTATCTATAATTCTTGATCATAAGAGGATGTTCCTCATTGTGCCAAACAATGTATGGCCATGAGAGAGATGATCCAACCCCTTGCCAACTAGCAATATAGGGACTCGGCGTGACATAACTTGACCCTGAGCCATGATAACAACACTTGGCCACATGGGAATGTCCTTTCCTTGTGCCAACCAGCATCTGGCCATGAGGGAAATGCTCTGACCCCATGCCAACTAACATAACGGGGCCTCGGCGGGACGCAACACTGCCCCGAGCCAATATTCTCAACAAGGGAATTGGCGGGACGTAACCTAGCCCCGAGTCATCAATCTCAACAAGGACCTCAGCGAGACGTAACCTAGCCTCGAGCCATCGATCTCAACAAGGGCCTCGGCGGGACGTAACCCAGCCCCGAGCCTGTATTCTCAACAATTTCACTAAGGGTTTATCCAAAGAGGGAAAATCTTCGACCTCTGGCAACCCCCAAAGAGCTTGGTAACAGCGTTCCGCGCCAATTCCTTAATAAAACAAAAACAGACAAAAATAAGACAATGCACAACGGGGTGATATATCACATACCCCGTACCGACCCAAAAGGAATAAACAACGTAGGTGCCCAAGACAACGTCCTGCCTTATGCCACCCAAAATAATAATTTTAAACTTTACAGTCCAATGTCCCGGCGAATCGAACTACGGATCGAGGGGCGGCCAACGCCATGAGACTCTCATCATGCTAGGCAGGCCCTAGGCAGCAAACGCCACAGAGGCCTTCTAACCTTTCTCGTGCTATGCACCTAGAGGATCCGAAATGGGATGGCCAACGCCACAGGAGCATTCTCCCTCCCCGTGCTAGGCATATCCCGACCTGAGCTCCTTGTGAGAACTTGAGGCTGGTGGGCTGGACAGCGACCATGACTCGATGAGCTATTGAAAGTATTTCCTTAGCATCTCTACATTCCAGGGCTTCTTGAGTCGGAAAAGCAATGATTGTATTATGGGAATGTCATTTCCAAGCAATGATATGTCATCATTATCTAGGACAATCATTGTCAGTGCGCTCACACTAATCTTCTTATATACACAAGAATTATATTTGTTTTGAATTAAATCATATACCATTATGATTTTATCAAAACGTTAGTTCCAAGAACGTAATGCTTGCTTCAATCCATAAATGGATCGATTTAACTTGCAAACCTAGTTTGCATGTTTTGGTACGAAAAAACCGTTAGGATGCTTATAAACATCCTCCAAAAGGTTTCCGTTGAAGGAAAGCGATTTTGATGTTCAGCTGCCATATTTCATAAATGAAACATGCATCATTAGAAAGCATTATCCAAATGGATTTAATCATGGCAACAGGTAAAAGGTTTCGTCGTAATCAACACAATGTTGATAGCGATACCTTTTCGCTACAAGCCTAGCTTTGTACGTTTGTATGTTGCCATCCATGTTTGTCTTCCTTGAAGACTCATATAGTACCAATAGGCACAATGTCTTTCGGTACATCAACCAGTGTCTAAACTTGGTTGGTATACATGGAATCAATTTAGGATTTCATGACACTTTGCCATGATAGGAGTCGATACCTTGTATCACTTCCTCATACGTAGTCGGTTCGTCTTCCTCAATAAGATTGACATCTTGATGAGGTGAGATCAGAAACCCATACCTCCCAGGTTGTTTTCTGACTCTCTTCGACTTACGCGGTTCTTGTGTATTCGAAGATTATTGGTACAGTTTCATCCTTGATGAACTGTTTGTGTTCCATTAAGGATTCGGTGCCTGGAACAATATTACTCCGATTTTCATCGAGTTTTACTTTCCTCCCACTTACCACTGCATATAGGTATTCCTTTTAGGAAAACCGCATGGAGAGCAACAATTAAATTGTTCTCTTGTGAGTTGTATAAGTACTATACTTTGGTTTCCCTAGGATAACCTACAAATAGACATTTATCCGATTTGGGTTCTAGTTTGGTATCATCCAAATATATGCCTAGCATCCCCAAATCTTCAGGAATGAGAAAACCTGGTTTCTTTCCTGTTCATATCTAATATGAAATATGTCTAACAAATTTTTATGGAACCTTATTCAAAATAAGTATTGCATTGTTTAATGTGTATCCCTAGAAGAAAAATGGTAGCTCAGAGCGACTCATAATTAACCTAACTATGTCCAACAAAGTTCGGTTTCTCTGTTTGGACACACCGTCAAATTGAGGTGTTCCGGGAGGAGTCCACTGTGAAAGAATACTATACTCTTTCAAATAATCGAGAAACTTATTGCTTAAGTATTTCCATCACGGTCCGACCGTAATGTTTTAATACTTTTACCGATCTGTCTTTATACTTCGTGTCGAAACTCTAAAAGTTTCTAACTTGTGTTTCATAAGATACACATAACCATAATGCGATGCCACATCCGTAGAGGTTACGAAGTATTCATATCCACCTTTAGCCTAGCTAGATATGAGCCCACTTATGTCACTATGAACGAAGGCTAACAGATCGGTGGCAATTGCACTTTTACCAAGTAAAAGGTGTTTTAGGCACTTTGCCTAATAAACTATATTCGTAGACATCATTTGATTAGAATCAAATCCGTCCTAGTACCCACTCTTCGAAAGTGTGGATATACGAGTCTTGTTAATGTGTCACAGACAACAATGCCACAAATAAGTCTCATCTGATTAATTCAGTTTGAGCTATTTATTTGTCATGTCATATGTTTGAGATTCATTTATATTCTAAATATAAATACTGTTATTCACATCTAATGTGCTTATCTCAATATCATCTTTATAAAATAAAACACTTAGTGTTCTAGAATATAAAGGTATACCCACAACGGGTTAAACTTAGATATAGAGATAATGTTTCTAGTCAAACTAGGTACATTTTAACATTTTCCTAATTTAAGTACATACCCAAAGGGTAGTTCCTAAACTTAGGTTTCTACGGTTAAAACAGCGACTGTTGTCCCGTTTCCGACTCGCAGGTCGATCTCAACTGAAGTCAGTATCCTGCCTATCAGCAGATCCCGCACATCAGTACATATATTTATGTACAACACTTAGTATCAAAAATCCAATTTTGAAACCAGTAGTGAACATGTTTATGACAAACATATTTGAAGCCGGAGCCTTGCCCCGTCTTCAATTCCTTTATGTCTGTCTTGTCCATACGGCAGTCACGCTTCAGTGACCCCGTTTGCCACATTTTAGGCAGACATCTTGGGATATGTCCTTTGTCTTCCCAGAAGACTATGATGATTTCGCCTTTGCCCATTTTAGAAGCTCTGGCTCTGCCTCCTTAAGCATAGCCATCAACTCTCCAAAATTTTTCTCTTGGTTCATAATGAACCTGCCCCAGCTTTCGGGTAGAGACTATAATATCAAATCTTTGGTAGTCTCGGCCACATAGGTAATGCCCAGCTAACCTAGTTGATCGATGTCAGCAATCATCTGCGACACCTAGTGCTCGATAGATGTACCCTCTGACATACACGAGCGAAAAAGCTTCTTTTGCAATTCGTACTTCTAAGATCTAAGAATAGATCTATGAAGATCCTTTAATTTCAACATCATGGTATAAGGATCTAATCCTTAGTTTTGACGACAAAATTAAAGTGTCATTGCATCAAGCATAACAGATTGAGCACTAAAGTTATCATCACCATGAGTCTTCCAAAACTAATGCTCCACTATTTGCTCAACTCCAGGCTCAGGCCTGAGATGTCACTCTATCAAATGGAATAACTTCTCAGCTCCCAGGACTATCCTGAGGTTCTATTCCCAATTCGAAAATTAAAGCCGCTTAAAGACATTTTCCCCAGTATTATGTTCTAAACGCTAATCTTTCAGTTATCTTGATTCCAATAGTCCAACTATCCAATCAACGATTTCGGGTACAATCGAATATAATGATTACTATAGTCTAACTATATAATCAACTACTATTTGATTAGTTAAATTCAAATATATTTGATTACTATAATCCAATTACATAATCTACTATAATTGACATAGTTTGAATACAGTCCAACTGTTTAATTAAAATAACATTTAAATATTAGTCCAACTAATATATATATTTATTAATGACGAAAAATTGAAATGAGCGTGTATTGGCAAGTATCTAAACGAAATTGCAAATTTAATACTTGCCTCCCACTATTTTTCGGCGAGTATTTAAGGTCTGATTTTATCACTCAAAAACAGTCCCAACTCATCCCCAAAATATCCCCAAAGTGTTTCCCAAAATCCCCAATTAAAAACGAAACAAAACTAGCCCCAAATCAATAGGCAAATGTGCGGCAATGAGGTGAAACTAAACCTCATTGTCGTGACCTTGATGAATAGAGGAAGAGGATGATTTGTTCGTCACCAAAAAGTCTTTCGTGTTATGTCTCGTTACCAACGGAGAGTAGTGTGGGCTACACTCACAAATCAAATCCCTAAAATAATTTTAGAGATACAATCACACACTAATAATATTTTTCTTATTCTTGTTCTTCAATATTGTTTCTCAACTTTTGAGAGAATGGAGAAGAAGAAGAAGGTGGCTAGGGTTTGGAAAATCATGGAGAGATTAAAAAAAATATATATTTTCTTTTTATACTTAGGGTAATTTTTTTCATAAAAAAATCAACCACTTCCCTCCCACCTATGTCAATTTCGGCCAAGCTAGGGTTTCTTTTAATTTTTTTTCAACATCAATATTCAATTTCCATTATTGAAAAGATGTTACAAAATTAAATAAGCAATTAACAAATTTGAAAATCACAATTTCCAAATTAATGCCAATGATTTTATTTGTTTCCAAAACAAACAAATCCATCCCCTAATGGCTTGAGGAATTCGGTCACTACAAGGAATAATAGATAAATTTTGTAGCATTAGGTATTCAATTCCATAATTGAAATATATGTTACAAAATTAAAGAGTTACTACCTTTTAAAAAGATGTAACTTCCAAATTTAATTCAAAGGTTTCCAAAACCCAAATTTGGAATTCCAATATTAGCCTTCATTAAATTATATCATATATAATTTAATTACTAGCAATAAATAATTATCATATAATCATTTATTATATAAATCATATATTAACTTTTAATATATAGTTGTAAGTGTGACAAATAATATTATTAATCATATTAATAATATTTATACTTTTGTGAGTATATAATTGGACTATCCAATTATACTAAATCCGTTATAGTAAATCGAGCTAGCACGGGGACCAAATGGACCTACGGTTCTGAGCTCCAATAATCTCGAAATATTAATTAAGCTCTTAATTAGATATTCTGAATTATTAACTCCGGGTTATTCCACTAAAAACCCGAAGTTGCACTCTTGTTGCCGCATATGATATATTAAGTCGAACTAAGTCGTTGTCCATCGATATAGTCATTTCATATGAATTGACCCTTCACGAGTATCTCGTAATTAGAGTCGGGTCATAATGTCTGTTATACCCCTCTAATTATTTTTACCTTAAGTACCATTGATTCTCTAATGAACGATTTATTCATAACTATTATGAATTTTAATCTTTCTATTCGTAATAGAGAGACTTGAGCGCTCAAATCGTTCAGGTACCGAATCAACCCTTAAGAAAGATACTCATCTACTTCTAGCAAGAAGGAGTGAACTCCATGTCTATGTAAAACGTTCCCAGCTACAAAATAAACTGTGTCCCCAAAGTACGTAGCTATTGGTCGGGACTGCTACACCAACTTCACCTTTGTAAATCAAAGGACATAGCCTGTCATGCAGGAGTTCGTAGTACACTCAGGATTAAGATCAATCTATATATGACCATCTAGTAGATCGAAATGACTTTATTAGTCTAACAGATATTATAAGAATGTCATTTCCATCTGGGTCCAGTCCTATATGATCGCATCATACAAGGTGCCTTCATTCTCATGACTCTACATGGACGATCCGGATCAAGATCGCCATACAAATATAGAATGGACCGCAGCTATAGATAAACCACAAACAAAGTACCCGTTTTGTTTGCTCTCTATGGACTATTTAAAATTACTAACTTCAGACTTAAATCCTCATGTGTATGATACTTATACACTAAGTCTGAAGGCACATAAACAATCTAGGGTATTTAAGATGATATATAATATGCGAAAATTAAACAAACAATTTGATAAATGAATAATGCATTATTTTATTTCAAAACACATAAAACCGTTTACATCACATGTAGCTCTAGGGCATACATTCCAACAATTATCGTGTGCAAGGTACCGAGTGAAGATAATGTAGCGGACTCGCTTACCAAGGTCATACCTACAAAGTTATTTGATAAACATGTGGAGTTGATGGGTATTAAATATAATCGATATTGGCACTAGAGCAAGTGAGAGATTTTGTTAAGGTTGGTGCTCAGAGTGCCAATTTTCTGTTGTATTTCCTGGTAAATACTATTATAAACGTTTTATTATGAATAAAATAAACAGTTTCTATAATATAATATATCTATTTATATGGTAAACATGTAATTGACCTTAGAATGATAAGTTATGATACAATTGCAAAAGCGTCGCAACTGATATTGAGTTATATCATGACGTTGTCATTCTTAGACAGTTCCTGATCAAGGTTTACACTATTTGGTCAGTAAAGTAAACCCGTTGAGACCGGTACATATCTTATACTGGAATATTGGGTTCCAATGGTTTCTCAATGAATCATCAATCTTGGAGACTTGTATAGACGTGTAGGTGTTTATAGCGAATAAACACTGAACGACTCACCGAAGATTCTTAATGGATGGTACACCAACGTCAATAAGAATATTCTCGGGTTGAGTAGCATAAGTGATTCTTCGACTTGAGATACCACTGTGGGTATATGAGACATCTTTCACACTTAGATGGCAGTCACGTCACCGGCCTATTAAGGTCAGACCTCCACTTGTTCGTTGGGTGTGGACAGATCCTCAAGATATCATGTTTATGTCAAGATAGGATCCGTCAGTTCTGTGTACAAAGCATATATGGTCCATATATGATTAGCAATCAGATAAAAACCATGGGCCCGTGATACATATTAGAAGTGAGTTATAAGTGTTCTTTTGGAGATTGCTAATAGAGATGTCGACGAGATTGTCCCTATAGAGATTTGATGTTTACATCTATATCTCTGGGATATATCCGGATACCTGTGACGGATGAATTAAACATATGCAATGACCTCGACCTGTATGATTCAACGAGTTTATCCGTGTTCGTCATAATTTATGGGTGGGTGAATTATAGACACAAAATTGGATTTCATGACAGATATGTCTAAATCTAGAGAGTCTCACTAATGAAATATACTCGTAGAGCACTAGGCAATTTTTATGAATAATTTTGATTATTTATAAATCGTTTAAAGGGTAAACGAAAGATACATGTTTTAGGGGCTGAACCGTCATTTCCTAATTAATGTGTATTTGTATTTAATATATGATATTATTAAATACACATTAATTAATTGTCAAATTATGATATTTGACATATATCATTAATATATGTATTTGAGATATTTAAAGTAAATATAATACATATATTTGAGATATTTATATTTATTTAATTAATTAATTATTAAATAATTAAAGTAATTAAAATATAAATATCTAACCAAATGATAAAGTTAGGAAATGATTAAAGTGTAAATGTTTGACTTTTATATTAAAGGAAATGGTTATCAGAATGATTTTGACTACTTAGATATTTGTTTTAAATTGTTAAAAATTGAAAATATCTAATTCCTTTTGTCTTGCAATTTTCAGCCATGACCTAACTATTTAAAGTGTTAAATTTTTTTATTTGCTTCACTTTGTCTAAGCCTCCATAAACATAAACAAAATAAGATTGAGAGAAAAAGAGAAGAAATCAAAAAGAAAACAAGAAAAGCTTGGAAATAAGTAAGTATTTCCAACTTGCTATTTGTAGGAAAAATGTTCCTCTTGTTCTTGGCTATATCCTACGAAGTTCTTAAATTTTTCTACTCTTTATTGTTTGTGTTTTTGATTGTTGGAAGCATGGATAATAGGGCTTTGCATGTATGATGTTGAAAGGAAGTTTATAAGGAGTTATTAAGCATTCTTTTGATCATTTGATGATCTAGTTGCCATTCTAGAGTTGTTGGGCCACTCATTGATGACCTGGAATTATTCTAAAGTTATTTCAAAGTGGTGAGACTTGTTTGGTGTGGTAAAAACTTGATTGAAGTGTTGGATTTATTTGATTTGGTGAAATCGTTCAATTTGATGAAATTATAAAATTAGGGTTTATACCATTTTCAAATTTGGGACTTTTCATATATGTGTTGTGTAATGGTGTATATATGATGTACATTTAATTTGGGATTGATTGGATATCATCTAATGTTGTTTTGAACAAGATTAGACCAAAATGCACAAATTGGAAACTATAGGGTGCTCTCGGGAATTTGGCCAAAATTGGGGATTTGAGTTGCAATTTGTATTTTGATGTGTAGGATATGTTAAAATCATTTTGGTACTGATTTGGAATCACTAAAATTGTATTTGACAATTTTAGGACTAAAATGAACAAAATACAAAGTATTGGGGCTTCTCGGTAATTATGAAGAAATTTAATTTTTTGGGTAAAAATTTCAGATTTTAAGTATTGAGTAGTTGATCAAGAAAATTTTTGAAATCGGAAAATTTTGATTTTCCGCGTTCCGCTGCTTTACCTGATAATATCCCTTAAAACCCCTACAATATGCTCTCTCTCCATTTCTGGTATATTTGAAACATAGATGTTGTTTAGTTATTGATGATTGCCAATAAATGGCTCATTGTTGACTCCAAGCACAAAACTGCCATAAACACATTATTGTTATAACAAAAGAACAAATGGGCATGGCTACTATTACCATTAGTAATGATCTCACATGATGTCATTGAAAAGCTTCACATGGACACTACTACCACATGAGATCACATGCCAGCCGGCCTTGATAATTATCGACAGCCACTACACATTCTTTACAATATAATATGAATTATTCTTTGAGCCAAGTAAGTTCAAGAGTTCTTTTTTTTTTTTTTTTGAAATATTGGAAATTCCGCCGCCAAATCACTTGATCCGGACTTAAACAGAGTAGATAAAATTCTCTATTACTCCAGATTCTTATAAGAAATTTACCAATCTGAATTCGAATTCAGGATCTGAAGATCAGATTCACCCACATAGACAAGATAAGAAGAAGTTTTCTTTTTTGATGTCATTGGCGGGTCTGTATCTCCAGGGCACAGATTTCCAACCGTCCACTGCTTGCTTGAAAACTGTTCTAATTTTATGTTTCAGTGTGGAGTTGTATTATGGTCCTATAGGCTATAGATAATCTTTTATAAATTTACACAGCAAAATTTGATTTTCATAAAAATATTAGATATTTTTTATTTTTAACTAAAACAAATCAAAATCAAAATTTGATTTTAATAAAAATATTAGATACTCTTTATTTTAATGATGAGAAATCAAAATCATCTAATTAACAAATTAATTTTTTCACTCATTTATATAATAAATTTTAATAAATTTTCGGATTGAATTACCGTCGTTCCCACTGTGACTACAGTTCATACCAACCTCTCTTCAAGGATTCAGTTTTGTTCTGTTTATGCATGATGATATAGTAGGCTGTCCGGTAGATACAGGAAATTTCTATTGTAATTTTTTTGGGAAAAAAAGTGTAGTAAATACCATAAATAAATGAAATTAATTATTATTGGCGTTTAAGATTTTTTTTTTCATATTAATTAATTGGTGCTCTTGCTTAGAGTTGGGGTGTGGACTATGATAAAAAAAAAAAAAGGGAATAAATTTACAGTTTTTTTTTTCCAATTAGAAAAAAACAAATATAAATTTGTAAGGAAAAAAAATCAAGTGCAATGTTACTCTTTATAAATAAGACTACCGTTTCAAATGAAAGATAAATAAGAGAGACTCTAATGTGAATTAAAAATATTATTTGAAAATTGAGAGATAAATTAAAAAGAAATATATATTAAGTATAAGGAAATCAATTATCTCATTTAAACTATAAAATTAACGAATTTTGTAACATTTATAAGATCAATACTTAAAATAGCAATCAAATTTTTATTACGATATGAAATTATAGTTAAAAATATACTCAATTTGTTCATGCGGACCCTATACTAATTATAAAATATACCTTATTTTATAATCATACAATTACTTTAGTATAATATAGTAGACTAATTCAGACTTTAGCGTGATTATTATTTATGGAAAAAAAAGTTCGAATGAAAATGAAAACGTTTTAATACATTGATGATAAGCGGCCCGTCTATTTGACATTATAAAAATAATAAATCCTTCAATTATTGTATATAGATGATGTCAAAAGTGAAATGTGTTATCTATTCATTATTTATTATTCTGTAAGGTAATATGTGTTTTGAATTTGGAATATAATTTTTTTTTAATGTTAAAAATAATAAACAATTAAACTTCAGTTATATTATTCAATAATTATTTATCATTATTGATAAAAAGAAATTAAATATAAAACTCAAGCCACCTTCAGTTTATTTAAGGAAACAATGGATAATAAAGGGTGAATTTGTCAATTTCATTTGAATGCTTAAAAGTTAGAACTCGTGACGTGGAATTACTGGATCAATCAACAGTTGGGAGACTGTGTACCACTCGCACTGCTTTCTCCACTATAAAACTCTTCTCTTTCGCAAAACACCGTAACAACAAACACACAAATCCAATCAGAAATGTCCACGTGTCTCCGCCCTACTCTCCTCCCCTCCTCCCACACGTGCCAAGCCACAGTTCCTCCTCCGCCTTCCACGTGGAGAAGTTCCCTGCTTTTTGGAGTTAGCTCAATCTCCAGGAGGCTGCTCACACGTGCGGCAGCTACGACGACGGCTAGTGAGCTGAAACAAGGAATAGCGGAGTTCTACGACGAGTCGTCTAGTCTTTGGGAGGATATATGGGGAGACCACATGCACCACGGATTCTACGAGCCGGATTCCTCCGTTTCTGTCTCCGATCACCGGGCCGCCCAGGTCCGCATGATCGAAGAGACTCTCCGTTTCGCCGGCGTTTCCGGTCGGTGACGTAGCTTCTTCCTTACTCTTTATATTAGCCTGTTTGTTATCCGGAAAAGATTGTGATCATAACAATAAAACAATAAGATAAATTAAAATAATAAAGACGCGATGAAAGTAATAAAATATTGTGTCTGTGTTTTTTTATTTTTTTATTTTTTTATTTTTTTTAAGTTTTTGTTTTATTAATACCACACTTTTAATTGGTAATAACTAATAAGGTGGCATTCATCTATTTATTTTTGGATGGACAAATAAGTAATTTGATATGTTGTAATATTGATCTTTCAACTACGATACTATATAATGAAAAGTCTACTGACGCGGTTTGGATACTCCTTTTTTTGGATACCAACATAAACCCCCAAGTGTCGAAAGATAGCAAATGATATTGTCAAATAATTAAATTGACATGAAAAGAAACTGAACTATGTATTAGTGAGCCTAACGAGACAATGATTCATCATTATAATTTAATTTTCACTTTTATAAATGCATACATATCGATATCACTATATATTTTTGAATTAGTAAAATTTAAATCAACTACGGATTCAATTTTGTTTATTACATGACATATGGTTAAAAATTGAAATTGATTAATTTGATTAAAGCCAAAATATCAGTTGTTAGTTTGGTTGTGGGTGTGGATTACTAATAGATTAACTGTTGGAGTATACACATGCTAAATGATTTTATATTTCCATAATTTAGGTTCAATAATTTTATTTATTTGTGTAAATCCAGTTTCTATGTTTATTTCTATTAATGTTATTGGGTTACAATACTTTATTTCAAGCAGAAGCTTTAACATTTGACCGGTAGAGTTCTCTTTTTCATGTTAGTGAATAAAATATCATTTTCTGACAACTGAAATTTGTCTGTAATTTGGATTCAGAAGACCCAACAAAGGGGCCAAAGAGTATTGTTGATGTTGGCTGTGGTATAGGAGGCAGCTCAAGATATTTAGCGAAGAAATTTGGGGCTAAATGCCAAGGCATCACCCTTAGTCCTGTCCAAGCACAGAGGGCAAATGCCCTCGCTGCTGCTCAAGGCTTAGCTGATAAGGCAGGTGCAAATTTTTCGTCTTCCTATGTTATAAGCTTAGTATTTGTTCATCACAATTTGTGGTCATTACAATTTTCTGATAGTAGCTCACAGCCTTCAAATAAATTTTAAAAGACAACACTTGATATTTGATAAACTTATGGGGGATATCTGACATATCTGCTGTCCTGCTATGTGTTTTTATTTGTCATAAAAGGGGTGATTACCTCTCTTTAGCAAAGTCGTTTTTGTTTGATGTTTTCAGTTATCCTGTTTGGTCATTATATATTTGTTTTAACTTGTGTTCTTTTGATATTTTTTACGGAACCTGTTGTTGAAAGTAGTTCTTTTCTCTTCATTAGCATCTGTTCATGATGATTGCCTCAATCTTTATGCTGCCATAAATGAGAAGTATTAGAGTTGAGTTGACTATGTGAAATATCTGCAGGTTTCTTTTCAAGTTGGAGATGCTTTGCAGCAACCATTTCCTGATGGCCAATTTGATCTAGTTTGGTCCATGGAAAGTGGAGAACACATGCCGGACAAATCAGAGGTTATTTCTCTTTTAAGTTCTTCTAATTCAGTTGAGATTCATTTATTTATTTTTGCTTGTTCATCCTAATAGGATAGAGGCATGTATTCCAGAATTTTCTCATTCTTTCATTTCATAATGTGGCGTGTTATCTCACTTATCCTTTCAAACCGCCAGTTTGTCAGTGAGTTGGCTCGAGTTGCAGCCCCAGGAGGTACAATAATAATAGTAACATGGTGCCACAGGGATCTTGCTCCTTCTGAAGAGTCTTTGCAGCCATGGGAGAAAGAGCTATTGAAAAAGATATGTGACGCTTATTACCTACCAGCTTGGTGTTCTACTGCCGATTATATCAAATTACTCAAATCCCTTTCCCTCGAGGTAAATGCTTCATATTGTTGGGCTTGAACTCCTGTACAGCAGAGTCAAACATTTGTGTTGTCCTTTGAAAACTGGTCTGGAAAATTGGTATCTGCAGACTGTAGTCAGGGTTTGATTATCATATTGACTTACAATGGCTTGATATTTGGGCTACATAACTAATTGTGGAATTTGCAAACCGCCGAAGCAGGATATAAAAGCAGAAGATTGGTCTCAGAATGTTGCACCATTCTGGCCAGCAGTGATACGCTCAGCATTGACATGGAAAGGCTTCACGTCATTGCTGCGAACTGGTAAGCTTAGCATTCCTTACTGGAACCTGTAACCGATTTCATAACATAACCTTGATAGTTTTTCAAAGAAGCTGTATATTAATATACTGATAAGCTAGGAATCTTTACTCGCAATTTTTTATTTATTTGTTACGGAATCATATAGAAGGACGTTTTTCCTATGAAATTAGGTGGAAGTTGGTTTGGTTTGTCACAAGATTTAGAAGCACTTATGATAAATTGTTACATTGGCTGTTTTTGTAGCTATTTTCATATTAGCATATTAGTTCACTCAAGGAAATGATTCTGATTTGCTATCAATACAAACTTGGCTTTTTTTTTTTTTTTTTGCTTTTTTTTTTTTTTTCTTTTTCATTATGTTGATATGATTTGAATGAGGTGTTGCTGTTAATCAGGATTAAAAACCATAAAAGGAGCATTGGTAATCCCTTTGATGATCGAAGGATACCAGAAGAATCTTATCAAATTCGCTATCATTACAAGCCGAAAGCCTCGTTAACTGATGTAGCCATGGAGGCTGCAGCAATAAGCAGGAGAATATATACAGGAGTATGAATTGCTTTTCCCACACGAATTGATCCCCTTTTTTACACTTTGGTTCATAAATGCCTGACTGAATAAGTGGATAGCAGGGAAGCTACCCACCCACCCCCAAGCATTGATATTTACACTGTTCGGGCATTTTCATAAACAGTTGTCTACTTTTTCTTTTTTTTGGCTTGATATTGTCATATTGGTGTAAACATTATTAGAAATATAAGGAAATTGTCAAAAGCACTTTGTTTTATAGAATCGCTTTTCAGAAAAGCATCTATCATGACCTTTCCTGAAAGTGTATGCTATTGTTGGGAACTAACAATTGGTACAACAACTCGCACTAAACGTTCAACCAAATCAATGATTAGAAATCCAAATCATATTACAATTTTTTTTTCAATAATTTTAATGAATTTCGGATAAAAGACAACGTTATTAGAAGATTCAAGTAGTTGAGTCCGGAGAAAAACTTATAGGACCGTCCAATTAATGAGTGTCACATGTCTAAATTATTTTAAAAATAACCAATTAAATCAGAGAGATAAAAATAATTAAGACATGTGTCACTCATTAATTGGATGATCCTATAAAATTTGTCTCATATAAATTTTTCACATGAAATTGAACATAGTAGTCGAATAGGAAAAACATATTCCAACACGAAAATTTCTATATATGGTTATGGACTTGGCACTTGTCCGACTGACGTGGCCACAAAAGAATAAATTACAATATTTATTTTAGGGAGAAAGCGTTCGAGGTCCCTAATTATTTTCATGATGTCCCGTCAAGTCTTTAATTTTTTCATAATATCTTATCAAGTCTCTGTCATTAAAAACTAATGATAACATATCAATTTATTTTGCTATTTTCCATTTTACCATTTATTTATTAAAAAAAAAAGTGACATCAACAATTATGAGCATGCGCAATAAATTAAAAACTATTTTTCTTTTTCGGATTTTCCCTCTCCATTTATTCTCTCTGTAATTTTTCTCTCCATCATACTCATGACTCAGTCAATTGGTCTTAGGGTTTCAACTCCATTAAAACCATCAAATTTTTCCTAATATATTTTTTCATTTCAAAATTCTTATATTTACTTTAAAAAATATTATTTTCTTTTTTATGGGGTTGGAACACAAGTGTCGACTGTTGTTTATGAACACAAAGTTGGAAAAAAAAAAATGAAGGCTTGCATTGAAGTAATATTTGGAAAAGATATATGCATTAAGTGCCACCACTTTATTTATAAATTCAGGTGATGAAATTTATTTTTAAGAGAAAAACTTAAATTATTACGATCTCTTTATGTTACTGTAATTATATTTTAGTGATCGAAGTTACATTGTAAAAATTTACATTTAAAATTTTTGTGCTTTTAATATATCATATGAGTCTCATAATTATTGATGTTAGAATTCTTTTTTATTACTTATAAATTTAATAAAAGGTAAAAAAGGAAAATAAAAAATAAATAGATATGTTATAATTATTTTTTAACTGTAAAGATTTGATAAGTTATTATAAAAAAATGATTATGAAAAAAATAGGCACCCATACAATTTTATCTCTTTATTTTAGATGGAAGAAAATATTAATATAAAAAAAAAAAAAAAAAAAAAACAAAAAACAAAACAAAAAACAAAAAGGAAGTCACAGCCCAAAAGCCGCCATTTCGAAAACTCTATTTTCTCTGTGCTTCTCTTCGCTCGCTCGTCTCAGGTATTTTTACTGAGTGCGTTATTTTTAGAAGAGACAAAAGGGACCGCGAGTTGTAGAGAGAGGAAATGACTCAATGAGGCAATTTGAGAGAGAGTGAGAGAGCGCAAAAACGACACCGTAACGGAGTTTCATAGAGAATATGAGAGTGAGAGAGAGAGAGAGAGACTCCAATTCCTAAGTGTTGAATGAGGTTTGTCTCTTTTCCTTTTGTAAACGCTTTCTTTGTTTTCATAGCTATTCATTTGTTGCGTGATTGTTTTCGTTTTGTTTCAACCTTTTGAGGGTTCGTTGATTAGGTTTTATGATTGATTGTTGTATTAATTCATGTGATAAAACGTGGTATTTGCGCAATAATTTTAAGTTAATAATGCACTGAGCGAAATAAAGTGACATATTGTGGGTTGATTTTGAGGATGAGGAGTTATTTCATTATGTTTTTTGAGTAATTTTCCTCTCTAGGCAACTGAGAGTGGGGGATAATATTTGCTAGACTGAGCTTCTAATAGATAATTATCTTTTTATCAAAAATTAAATAAGTATACAAGTAATGATAATAGGCTATGCAACATTTTACGCACTTTATTTGCATTTCCCTTTGTATTGTTCGTGTTTTTGTATATTCTTTGCGCGGTCAATTTTAGAAATTGGATGTAGGAAATATTAATGGTCTGAGATGTTAGTTAGCTTTTCAGGTGGTGGTGTCATTATGGAGGCATTCGTTTTGATGTGGAATCAAATGTAATCCAATTGTATGCTTATAAGAAATATGTTCAGGCAATAAATAATCATAGGAGTTGCATGGTTATTGTAAAGAAATAAGACAATTCTATATTTTTGAATTCTTAAAATTACAAGAGATATGCATTTGTATAGGTATTACATCAAGTTAAATATATTAATAATCATTAGGATTACATAATCATACTCAATGATTATGTAACAATATCTTAGTGATTCTAACAATATCTTAGGGATTTTAACACTCCCCCTCAAGCTGGAGCATACGTATCATATGCACCAAGCTTGTTACAAACAAAACCAGTACAAGTACCACATAGAGACTAGGGTGTTTTAACACTACCAGAGAATGCATAGTTGGAACATATATGATGACTTGGATGTTTTAACGTCGTTGGAGAATGCACAATAGGAACAAATGTAGAGGTTTGGATGGTTTAACTTTGCTGGAAAATGCACGGCGGGAAAAGTTTAAACTATTTTAAAAAAGCTCAAAACATCTAAAGAAAACTTGCCAAATCACCTAATGACAAAACCCCCCAAAAAAGTGTCAGATGCGGAACTTGATGCTAACAGGGGACAAATAACCAATAAAATCTGAGCATTTCGTCGTCATTGTTATTGTCAAGATTGCTGAAGAAGATGCGACGCGTGAGGCTCACACGCATATAGTGGCGCGTATGCGCCAGCTTAAATAATGACTCTAAAAAAGAGAAACCAGAACCCAGATAAAGATTGGCGCTGATACCATGTAAAGAAATAAGAAGATTTTATATTTCTGAATCCTTAGAATTACAAGAGATATGCCTTTATATAGGTATTACATCAAGTTAAATATACTAATAATCATTAGGATTACATAATAATATCTCAATGATTATGTAACAATATCTTAGAGATTCTAACAGTTGTCAAATTGTACTTTGACTACTTTCTTTCCCTCTAGATAATTTATGATTTATAAGGCCGTAGTTGAAGAGATAGAAATGAATATATATAACACAAGTCTAGGGGATAAGATTTAGGATTTTCAAAACTTGGTTTGTGATTCTATTAATTTGTGTTTGGCTCCTCTTTGTTTTGAAATAACAGTACTTGATTATTTTGTTTGATTCATAATCAGTGGTTTGGGTAGAAAATTAACAATAATGAAAGTTTTCTATGTTGTTTAAGAGTTTACTTTTTAATGTTAGTGTGGGGAAATAACGTATTGGATAAATATTAAAGTTGTCTTCAGGGCTTATTTATTTGAGAAGAATTCTGAATTCATTGTTTGCATTTTACAAATGAACTTGGTTTTGGTCTAAGCTTTAATCTAAAGGCCATATTTCAAATTCAATTCCTACACGGAAAATTCAAATTTCAAAAAGGTATGACTACATTGTTCCATAGCTCTTCCTATAACCCATTTTGTCTTCTATGTTGGCAACAGTGCGAATGAGTCTTTAACATCCCTTGACTCATTTGGTTAAACTTTTAAAATGTTCAATGCAAAGACGTTTTTTTTTTTATTATTTCCAAGTCCATATGGTAATTTGGGCCTAACTGCAGATGTAAAACCTGTGCAAATTTGATCTGTTTTTGCTGTATCTAGTTGCTATTCTGGTCAAAACATGAATCTATGGAATATTCTCTCTTTTTTTTTTTGAGGTGAACGAATAATAAAATTTTCATCGACTTTGATTTTTCCATTGGGTTGTACATATAGAAACTTTTTGTGATATGAACATAACTTTTTTAATATTCGTGACCACTCAACAGCTTGAGATACACAAAGGTGGCAAGTTATAATATCTAGCATGCCTTGAACTCTGTCAGTGAATGCACTTACAGACTTACATGTGGATAATCAAAAGCAACTACAACACAATCCATAAGTTACATGATATATGTTAAAAGATATAGACTCATAAAAGTTATAGTGAGATTTACCCATTGCAATGGGATGAATGTAATCTATATGTGGTTATTTGACTGCTATGTATTTGCCACGTTTTTGATTTTTGTGTTTATATTATCGACGTGAAATGGAGTGTCCTGGGCATGGGATAACATCTCAAGAATCTATTTAATGCTTATAACATATTCAACAACCTTTTATCATCCTCTCTTTCTTCTGAAAAGCAGTTTGACAATGGTTAAATGTGTAAATTTATCTAATTTGTCTGGCATATAGATAGCAATGGAATTTTGGTGCATTGTCGCTGTAGGTCATATTTGGATTATTCAGAATTTTTCGCTTCAACATTTTGCTCGATTTTAAAATGATACCAAGAACCGATGGGGCATCTAGGGGTCAGAGGACCAAGCATATTCAGGGTGAGGGACCAAATTGGATTCTTATTGCAGGTGGTGCCTTATTAAGTACGTTATCAATTCACCTTGGTTACAAGCTGAAGCTGACACTTGACTCAAGGCAACAGGCAAATGCTAATAGTGCTATGAAAGGTCTTATAATATATCGTATTGTATCAACAGGTTGTATGTGTATGCAACTTTTTGTAATTTAATGTGGTGTACATTCAGGCAATGGAAAGCATTCTGACAGGAGGTCACCAGGTCGCCATTTGCATACAAATTTGTATTCCTTTACACAAGATGATGACGGTTGCTTCAATTGCATTTCAGGTGCAAAATTCCTTGTGGTTTTTGTCATTTGAACTATATGTGGATTAAAGATAGCTGAAATAAAGCTTTACAGAAAATGTTTATTAGTACCTCTATGATAACTCTACACATGTTGATAGTTCTTTTTATTTTTATTTTGTTTATTTTATTTACTTTTGGAGAATGCAAGCTTCAGTTACTTCTGACTTCTAAGAATTCATCTCTATGTTGAAGGTTAGTGACTTTTATAGTTTGTAATGAATTTATTAGAAAACAATATGTTTAGTTGAGGACATGATTTAAATTTTTAGTTTTGAGCTGTGCTTTCTAACTGGACTCATCGTGTCACTGCACAATCATATATTTTTCTGTTAGAATGTATTGTCTGTGATAAGTTGGCTGTTGCTATGCCACTTGTTTCTCCTGCTTAATTCAAAATTACTTTGCACAACTCATTGGTTAAGATGATGCATTTTAAGTATTATAATAATATTATTTAGTTTCTTATGAAGTTTGGTTTTGAAACAGGGAATGAAGCCATGGTGGAGATGAAGCACCCTCCAAATGGACCGCTTTTGTCTGAAACTGATGTTCCTCTCCCGCTGGTGACAGCTACTGCTCCAGAATTCGGCAAGGAGAATGGGGTTATGTGGGCATCATCCCCTGATCGCCTTGAGTTGCCTCCAAAGCCATTTCACCATTCAAACTGTTCTGATTCACCTTGTGTCTCAGAATCTGGCTCTGATATCTTCAGCAAACGTGAAGTTATATACAAGCTAAGGCAACAATTGAAGAGGAGAGATGATATGATACTTGAGATGCAAGATCAAATGGTTGAGTTGCAGAATTCCCTCAATGCTCAGCTTGAGCACTCTACTCATTTGCAGTCACAGCTTGATGCTGCAAACAAAGACTTGTTTGATTCTGAGAGAGAAATCCAGAGGCTGAGGAAAGCAATCGCAGATCACTGTGTGGGACCGTTGGCCACCAATGCCAAGCCCCCAACATACACAAGTTGGCCAACTGAAGCAAGAAACGGCCACACAAATGGGTACATCGATGGGGAGAACAATCATGAATTTCTGGAAAATGGAAGGGGAGGTGGGGAGAAAATTGAGATGCTGAGGAAAGAAGTCAGAGAACTGAAGGAACTGATAGAAGGTAAAGACTACTTATTGCAGAGCTACAAGGAGCAGAAGACAGAGTTGTCGATGAAAGTCAAGGAGCTGCAACAGAGATTGGATTCCCAGCTCCCTAATATTTTGTAGGTACATTTAGGTTTTTGTGTATTCTTTGTTTCCTTTTTTTTTTTTTTCCCTTTCTTTGGTTTGGTTTGGTTTGATGTGTAAAAAGGAAAAAAAGAGGAAGGAAAAAAAGTCTAGGAGAAGCTTCTTTGTTCTGGTTTCATTCTTCAGTATCCTTAGTTAAGATTTGAGTTGGATTCTATGTTTTATGCTTGTGATGGTGTGTTCATATGAGTGATAGAGAAAGATGAGGAAAAGCATTAGGGGTGATTATATTGGCATTGTGATTTTAATCGACTATCTCGTGGGTCAAATGCCTGCTCTCCATTGTCCCCTTAACAAATTTTTTTATCTCTATGGTTGGCTTTGTATTTTCATTTTTCTGTGATCTTTTATCTTTTATTATTGATAGAAATGGCAAGCTTCATTCAAATCCAGTTACAAACACCTGTTTTTGTGACATGCTGCCCCGTAGGATTTGTTAAATTATATCCTAACACAACAGAGATAACAAGCCACTATCATTTGGTAGCTTCATTCATTCGTGTGTTGTGTTGGATATGTCCCTAAGGAGTGTGATTGGATGGTAAATGATTTAAAATTTGATTATCATGTCTTGGGTTTGAGTTCAGGTGGTGTATTTTTTTGTAACAATTTGGGACAATTGGAGATTTTATATGTTCCCTTTAAGCCCGAATCATGTGATTTATTTGACGACAATATTTCCAACGTTTCAAAAAAAAAAAAAATAGTGTCGTGTTGGATATAATTTAACAAATCTTACTTGACAGCATGTCACAAAAACAGGTGATTGCAACTGGATTGAGTCAGTGGCTCTTGCCTTTTTTAATTTTTTATTATATCTATTTGAAACTTGTGTCAACGAGTTCTAGGCGATCGATTATACGTTTATCGTTTTGGAGTATCTCATTTGTAATATCTACTATAAAATCTAAAAATCGATATCAACGGTCCCTTTCAACTCCCGTACTGGATTTGATCAACAGGTAGCAGGAGATAAATAAGATTCACTCGAGTTATCAGGTGAAATGCAAACTGTTAAAGAGTCTAAATATTCAATGTGAATTTTTCCTCACAAATAGGTGTAACAGTAGTGCTTTAAATAAATAAATAAATAAATATATATATATATATATATAGTGGAATTAAATATATCTTTTTTATGTAGATGTGTCGCTAGACCCGGCCAAGGTTCCGGTTCGGAACCGGAACAGAACCGGTTGGAACCGCTGGAACCGAACCGTTCGGTTCCAGCGTTTCCGGTCGGAACCGGTTTGAATTTATATAATAATTTTTTTATTTTTTAGATAAGAATTTTATTTGTAATTTAATGTAATTATGTAATGTAAGTATATTATATAAATTCAAATTCATAATTTTAAATTATATTATTTTATCAATTTCAATTTTTTATTTTCAATAAAGCAAAAAAAAAAACACCAAATAGAATCGGAACCGGAACCGAACCGATTCCTGTACCACACAAAATAGAACCGGAACCGGCCGATTTGGTTCCGGTTCGGAACCGAACCGTCTAGTGTCGCCGTTAGTAAATATCATAAAGCAATACTTGTGTAATAAGATCCTGATTATTTACTAATTGCTACCAACGAGGACAAGAATATAGTGGGAGAAAAACGACGTCGTGTGCTCTTCAATTAGCTTTCTAAACGCAACCAATCACGATTCACCTGTCCTGTTTTGTCCTTTTCCTTCTCTTTGCTACAGTTAAAAAAACCGCGCTGGCTCAAAATTCAAAAAAAAAAAAAGGGCCGTTACCCGCAGCGAATCACAAACCCTAAATTTCAGAGATTCAAAGAACTAAGAATTCACTTCTCCAAGGCCAAGATTGTGATATCAAAGAGCCGTCACCACTTCCAATCAAATTCCCAAGATTTCAAAATCGATCATTCTTTCATGTCCAAGCGATTTCACAGATTTCTGAAGATTAACCAAAAACCCTAGAAATTTGCTTTGGCTGGAGGGAAAAAAGAGAAGGATTGAGAAGAGAGAAGAGAGAATCGAGAACGATAATGGGTGCAATAAGAGACGTGAAGGTCTCTTTGAGGAGGCATCAGTTTCTCGCTGTTTCTTCGACTGTCGAGTCAGCAATTGCATGACAATCACGATTCGTATGCGTTTAGCAAAGAGGAAATTATCATGATGAATCGAGTTATTGATATGATTAAGGCCAACGTTATCTCTTTGTTGGCCACTCTTCCTGTCGATAATCGATTAGGTACTCCTGCAATTAACATTTGATTTTCTATAGAAAGTGATTTAGAGTTTGTATGAAAGTGCTTTTTGTGCAAAAAGAAAACACTAAAAAACGAAGCATTTATAATTAATTTTTCTAAAAAGCAATTTAAATATTTTCACTTCCTCATAAATTGTTCAACCACTTCAAAATGTGATTTTGGGTTTGTATGAAATAACGAAATTGCTTAAGATGTTTGTATTGCTCTGTATGGATCCGAGAGAATGCAGAGTTCCGCTAAACTGAACCTCTCTGTTTCTTTGCTTATGATACAATGCATAATTTGATCTTTAATTGTTTGTTGAGGCTTCAATATGCATCTTTCATACATTGTTGAGTCAGTTGTGTATGGCTGAAAAGTGTAAATTCTTTTCGGAATTTTGAAATATCTTCTATTTAACTGACTATTTAAAATCTCATTTTTATTGTAATTTGTGGATTTAGGATTCTATCCATTACTTGCTGTTATAACTGTTTTCTCATTGCTATCGAGGAGCCTAACTCGCATTAACCTAGTTATCTCCTGTCCTGCCTATTACTATGAGTTGGAATTCGTAGAGAACCCTAAAGAAGGGACCTTTCTTACTAAGATTGTTTCAAAATCTAGGGGTATAACATTTTACTTCATAAAAATTGTAATAGCTGATTAACTTGTAGGAAAAACAAAATTATGTTGTTTTGGTGCCATAACTTCATTTTACAGTCCTCCATTTCTTGCTGTTGCTTGTTGGGAGCTTTTTGAAGAGTTATCAATGCTTTGAATCAAAGTCTTTGGCTTTTGTTTTGGATGTTGAGAAGTCGAAGACATAAAGGATTACATAAGCGGGATGAATTTTTTGTATGCTGACTCGTAGAATGTATTAACAAGACATTGAACACTCTTTGCAACTCATTGATCTTGTCAATTGCTTAATCTGAATGATGTGGCAGTCTCTTGTCCTTTGTGGTAAATGTATCTGAGATAAAGCTAGTATGAGTAAACCTTTCTGTAATAGCAGATTTATATAAAGCCTGTGCTGTTGATTTTGTGGCTGTGTGGACTGAAACGAGTTGGTGTGTCTCATCCTCTTGTGTGTTCTTAGGGTCTTGTGGCAGCTTTAGAAGCATCCCAATTATAAATGATTGATTCTACAAACAATATGGGGTGACTCTGCACTACTAAGGAGTCCAGACCAGCTCAACATCGTTTCACTACTGTAACTTTCTGGTCTTCTTAGTTGATTCTGTCAGCTAGCCCACTTGAGCTGGCAGACTATTGATGCAATGGCTGTCTGTAATGCTTTAGAGGAGGGATTTCTTCAAAAGGAGTTTTCTAGCTATTTATCAGGAAGTTCTTGCCCTAATACGCGACAGTTTCGTTATGAAGCGGCAAAAGTCTCCTAGTTCTGAGTCTGCTAAGATGTTTGACTTTGGATGTGGAAATGCAGTTGCATTGATTTGGTAATAAGCAGCAAAATGAGACTTCATAGTCAAAAGTCTATTCCTCCGTGGATTTTCATCAATTCGTAGGGTGAGCTGCTGAAATCCTCAGCTCTTTCTGATTGTTTAGTTTCCTTAAGTTGAAGGCTTTCTTTGAGATTTGTAAATGCCCTGTCGGGACTGCGACCACATTCAGTTTTTTGGAGATAAACTTTCTAGATTTCATTCATTTTTTTTAAAAAAAAATTCTTTTACACAATGAGAAGCACTATTTCCTTGCCTAATGTTTGGAGATTGGATTTTAAGCTTTGTATCTTTTTCTTTCCTTAATGAAGACTCTTTAGACGTTTGCATTTTTTAATCTTTTCACTTAGATGGATTGTCTGCAACAAATTTCGTAAATTTCTTATTGGATGAAACACCATTTACATAGCTCTATATGATTCTCTGTCACACTAAAAAGAAAAATATAAATTTGTATCTATTGTGTGAGCTTCCAAAATATGCAAGAGAAAATATAGAAGAAAGAAATGAAAGCTTCAAATGTGAATGACAGCCACCCTAGAGCCTAGATCAAGAAGCTTCTTAAAATTATTCAGATATAATCTGGCCAAGGGAATAAGAGAAACAAAACTGGACAATTTATATATGTACTGTAATACCTTCACAGTATTAATCAGATATAAGTTCTGTAATATGAGAACTTAACAAAAGAAATTAGAATTGAAGGGAATAAGAAAAAAAAAACTGCAATTATATATGATAACATGGTGAAAATTTTAAAGGAATTTTAAAAAACCCTCATCCATCAACACAACCAGTAGGTCACTGTCTGACCAATCTTCATATGGCACTATGTCCACCGATTGCAGAATCTCATCACCCACTTCCATTAGCATATCATGAACACTTCCACCAGTTTTTTGACTCTCAAGATTTCCATTTTGCAAAGCACATGGATTGTCAGAAAGAATCTCCTTGGACTTGCTCTCATCACCAAAGTTCCTTCACATTGACATTCTAAATTGTGAACACTTCTCAGCTGATTGATTGTTTTCTAGTTTTGTCAAGAGTCATGACGCTATCTGCTGCATATTGTTGATCAGGCAACACTAGTTGAATATTCCATTTTACCAGTTTGAAGACCATTACCGCTGGAATGGTTATTAGATTTCTTCCAGAATGGTTTTTTCTTTACACGATAGGAAGCACCATTTCCTTGCCTTTTGTTTGGAGATTAGATTTTAAGCTTTTGGTCTTTTTTCTTTCCTTTCCGAAATTAACTGTTTAGAAGTTAGTATTCATTTAACTTCTAATATATGTTGGCCGTAACTTCCACAACTTCTGTTTGATTGACAACCTTCAAAACTTTTATTTTCACCTCAACAGTTATTTCTGTTTGTGTCACTCATGAAGAGTTTTCAAGGCACTTTGAAGAATTTAAGAAGGCAATCAGATATAAGTTCTCTAATGCTGATTGACAATATTAATGATATAAGATATTAATTTGAGCAAGTTAACAAAAAAAATTAAAATTCAAAGGTTACTGAAGGCATTGATTGACAGTATCCTAAAATACTGATGAGCTGCCAAATTATTTAGACATGAGAAAATAATCCAATCCAAATATTTGATTTTTTTTAGTAGTTACCAGTTCATTAAAATTACTTAATATTCTCAAGAAAATCTAATTCATCCATGTAATACTTTGACTATCAGTAACTTTCTAAAGAAGACATAAAATGAAGTTCCAGAAGAAGTCCAACGAAAAACTGTACAATTTAGAAATGATTTAAGAATCAGAGTACATGGTGACAAATTTAACAAAAATTTAAAAAACCCTTATCCGTGAAGTCAACCATCAGGTCGCTGTCTGACCAATCTTCATATTGCACCATGTCCTTTTCCTTTGATTGTAGAATCTCATCACCCATTTCCATTGGCACATCATAAGCAATTTCTCGAGTTTCTTGTCTATCAACATTGCCATTTTCCAAAGCAATTGGATTGTCAGATAAAATTTGCTGGAAGTCTCTCATAATCACCATAGTAGCTTCATGTTGTTGTTCAGCAACACTAGTTGAATATTCCATTCCACCAGTTTGAAGACCGTTACTGCCGGATAAACTCTGATCACTCTTCTTCAAGCCAGTGTTGCATCTTGCTTCTTGTTCCACCACTGTCACCATAGCATCTTCACTTTCTGTTCCATATAAAATCTTCCCAAGAAGACAGAAGTCTTCATCAGTTAGTCCATTAAGAGGGTCAGTGTTTGAACATTCTTGTTGTTGCAACATTGACCATGTCTGCAATGTTTCATCAGGCACTGACCTTTGCACACCATCTGGTTCAGCAACTGTGTAAATATTGGGCGAATAATCGATTCCACTAGTGGTTTCACTGCCGTTGCTATGGTTAGACAAAATCATATTGTCCTGCCCCCCATATTGCTCATCAAAATTCAGTGTGTAGCCAACTCCACCGATTTCCTTTATCTGAAGAGTGCCTCTGTTGAAGTCACATTGATGGGCAGATACAACTTCCTCACTCATCATGTCATTTGCAGTGATGCAACTTGCTGCTTCTTGTGCCATTGTCACCAAAGATTGTGCTGATTCTACATTTTTCAATAATCTCTCTATCTCTTCCTCAAATTGATTGTCATTGTCAGTGCTGCAACTTGGTCCTTCTTGGGCCATTGTCGCCACGGATCCTTCTACTTCAGATTGACATTCTACAATGGTTAGTTGCTGGGTCAAAAGCTTCTCCGACTCTTTCTCATATTGATTATTCTGAACATCCAGCAGCTTTCTTTTCTTTCGTAAATCCAATTTCTGTTGTTTCCCAGTCTGTTGATTCTTTCGAAGCCTACAAAGCACGTAATTGGTTGCCTGATTTCGAGGCAGCAGTGTGGGATTTAGTGTATACTCATGCATGATCCAGGCCCCATGATCCTTAAACCCTTTGTTTTCATAACGAAACCTCTTCATGGAGCCAATTTTCAGTTTGGATTTGCCGGTTACTATATCTTTTGCAGCAGCCTCGCCTTGCCAAGAACCAGAAGAACCGACTTTGCGGTTGAACCTGGATCCATTAGAACTCCTTTTCTTCAAGTGGGTGAAGAAATAAAGATCCTCATCGACATTTAGAAAGAGTCCACCATGTGATTTCCAAATCTCAGAGGGCAGTGTGTCATATAAGTCACAATCTATGATAAAATTCTGAACAACAGGAAGGAGTGTTCCCGAAACCTTCTTGGAAAGATAATGTACAATAAGTTCTTCATCTGTAGGTCTGAACTGGAAGCCATAGGGAAGAAAAGGCCTGTGTTCTTGCATTTTCTTGATGAAGGCAAGAAAAGGGTTGATTTCAGCGGAGGTATTGAAATGATCAAAACTCAAACTTTGCGGTGGGAATGAAGAAAATCTAAAGAGTGAGTGAATGATTGATGTTCAGAAACAGAGAACGATGAGGGGTTGTAATAGAAAGAATATTTGAAAGGAAACAGAGAAGCAGAGACAGAGACAGAACAGAGTCAGATGGTATGTTGTGTTTAGTCAATTGTGAAGTGAACTTGAGTTATTATAATTGTTCCAAGTTTCCTAATTCGTTTTGGGCAACTCCAAGAACTAGCGACTTGGGTTAGGGTTTCTTGCATTTAATTAACCTTCCTAATTCGTTTTAGGGCAAATCTTAGAGCCGTTACACTGGAAAGATTTTGGCGCTAACGGTCAAATCTTTGTTTTCACGCGTTTTTGGAGTTTGACTTGAAGACTCGCACGGTAAAAATCTTCTGAAACCGAGTTATTTTTAATTTTTAATTTTTAATTTTTAATTTTTAATTTTTAATTTTTAATTCTGTTATTGTTATTTTTAATAATAATAATAATAATAATATATAATAATAATAATAAAAACCCACACTTTGATGATTTGTCAATTGCTAAACCCTAACGCTCTTTGAGTTTTATTTTTGATTTGCTCTCTAATGAAGGTTGAAGACAATATGAGTTGATTGTTTGAGGAGCCCACTCGTGGCTGTGGCTCGGCCCACGTGCGAAACATTTGTGATTGAGACGTTATAACCCTAATACAATTTCTTCATCGACGGCGAGCAGACGCTGAATCCGATGGTCCATTTCGATTGGGAATTTGATATAGGGGATGGGTTTTTTCATTTATAAGGTATGGAACATTGTTATTTAATTTTTGGTTTTCATTAAGATTGGGAATTTGATCAATGCTTTTATCCGATGGTCCATTTTGTTTTTCAAATCTGACATTTGTGAATGGATACTTTTTGGGAATCATATTGACATTTATGCATCATCAATGCTTTAGAAATTATTTTAAAGGTTTTTAACTGATATGATTTTCGTGATTCTGTTATTGTTTTATCTTTAGTTTAGGGTTTTTAATGAGGGAGCCTTTTATATTGTGCAAAAGTGTTTTTGGAAAAACCACTATTTTGATAAAAAATGTTACTAAATTATGGGTGAGTTAGATTGTTTAGGGAACTGGATTAGGGTTTGTATGAGTGTGTTTTGTTTAAAATCTAATTTTCTCAGCTTCGCCTCTTCTCAGTTTCGCCTCCACCGAGTTCGTCATGGTCATTATTTCTCTTCTTCTCTGCTTCGCGACCACCGAGACGGAGTTGTCGAAGAAAAATCGCACTCTAGGCGGCGCCCAAGACGCCTTCACACCGGAAATCGTGTGATTAGTCTCTTGACCGCCTAACCCCACCAATTTGGGGTTGACCGGAAATCGATGCTCTCAGATATTTTAAGCTAATGAAACCAAAATGAATTCCGCGCACACATTTTTTTCCCTCTGATTTTGTGTTTCATTTCAAATTGAGATTGGGTAATTTACTCGTGTTTCATTCCTGGGATAGATGTTCTCTTGTTATCTAAGAATTGTGTTAGTGGCTACACATGGATATAATATTTCTCATTTGCTAGTCCTGCTATTTTGGAATTTGAGTTCTTCCCATTTTGCAGCTCAAAATGGATATATTGTTGTTGTTGTTGTGCAAAACACAGGACATCTAATAAAAACCCACACTTTGATGATTTATCAATTGCTAAACCCTAACGCTCTTTCAGTTTATTTTCGATTCTCTCTAATGAAGGTTGAAGACAATATAAGTTGATTGTTTGAGGAGCCCAATCGTGGCTGTGGCTCGGCCCACATGCGAAACATTTGTGATTGTGACGTTCAAACTCTAATACAATTTCTTCATCGACGGCGAGCAGATGCTGAATCTGACGGTCCATTACGATTGGGAAGTTGACTAAGGAGATGGGTTTTCATTTATAAGGTAACAGAACATTATTACTTAATTTTTGGTTTTCATTAAGATTGGGAATTTGATCAATGCTTTTATCCGATGGTCCATTTTGTTTTTCAAATCCGACATTTGTGAATGGATACATTTTGGGAATCATATTGACATTTATGCATCAACGCTCTCAGATATTTCAAGCTAATGAAACCGTAATTAATTCCACACATACATCTTTTTTCCTTATTTTGTGTTTCATTTCAAATGGAGATTCGGTAATTTACCTGTGTTTCGTTCCTTGGACATACGTTCTCTTGTTTTCTAAGAATTGTGTTAGTGGCTACACAGGGATATAATGTTTCTCATTTGCTAGTCCTGCAATTTTGGAATCTGCAGCTCAATGACACTGTATTTTTTACCTCTGCATATATTGAAAACTAGACGTCAAGTTAGAAGGTAAGAAACAGGAAGCCTTTGTTTTTATATGTCCTTGTGATTCAAGATTTGGTTTGTCTGCGATGTTGGTGTTTCAATGATAGCTTGGATCATGTATATAGACAAGGACACTTCTTTGTGCTCTGTTTTTATGATAACCAATAGAAGTTAGTTACATTGTTCGGAAAGTGAATTATAGAGAATTTGATTTGGGTTTGCATGCAGAAATCCCAGTGCAATAGTTAGGCAATGTCGTTCCTATTATCGACAAAATTAATTAAATAACAGAAAGTAAAATAAAATCTATATGGTAAAAAATGGGACTGCTGCTTCCAATATATTCAATTTGTATAATTTGACCATTCCTTATGCAGAGATTTACGCATATACGGATCATCAGGTTCAATGACATTTTGTAGAATATATGATGAGGTTTTGAAACCCACATGGGATTTATATATATATTTTTTCTAATCCACATACTCATTTACCATCTCATGTTTCAAGCATATAAGGAACTAGGTCATATCCTGGTACGTTAGGGCGGATAAAGGGTCAATTTTCTATACCCGTTAGTTGGACGAGTTGTGTATTGACATCCCTTTTCTAATAGAGGCAGTGTTAGTTGGACGAGTTGTGTATTGACATCCCTTTTCTAATAGAGGCAGTGTTCTAAAACGCGCTAGGCGCTAGTCGGGCGGTGATACAACGCCTAGGGCGCCTACACGGTGTCATGGAAATTAATCGGAAATAGAGAATTTCCATAATTAGGTTTAAGATTTGGTGTGATTTTGACAAATTAAACACAGAGAAATATTGTTAGAGCAATGGGTAAGATTTATAGAGGGTCAATTTGATGAAAAACTAACAAAAATTAAAGAAATTAGAGTTTATGCATAAAATTGGGGATTTTTAAAATTGATGAGTTAGAGAGTTAGTTTTGTAAAATTAAGGTTAGGGCAAAGTTGTTAAAGGCGAGAGGCGCGCCTCTAACAACGCTGGGTTAGGGTTAGGGTTAGGATTATGGTGTAAAATTCGACTGGAAAATAGCTTTAAATTCGACTGACGTTTTTTGCGGCCAAAATTTGCCGGAATGAGCAGAAAATGCCGTCCATTCCGACAGGCGCCTGGCCCCAACGATTTGGGTATGGCCGCTGAGCCTAAACGCGCCGCCTAGGAGGCGCGTTTTAGAACAGTGAATATAAGTAAAATCCCCGTGTGAACGGGGTCCCAGAATGGGTAAAATTTTCGTACCCATTGGTTGAATAGACCGGGTATGGGTATTGGCATTCTTGTACTCTATCCGATGCCATCCCTAGCCCTAAGGTGTTGATGAACAAAACTAAACTTATATTATATAAGGATCTGTTTATGAATTGAGTTGTCATAAATTTTTTCGTGCTTGTCAAGCTCATCAATGGTATTTTGTTCAATGATAGGATTAGGGGGTTGGGGGAGAGGGAATCAACTAATAAATCTTGGGCAATACATGT
>SKCR01038258.1:0-46619 GCA_019454045.1 Zanthoxylum bungeanum | reverse complement strand
AACTGACCCAAATGAAGTCGTCAACATCGTCTATTCCTTCCAAACGGAACCGAGACGACGTCGTTTCAGCTGACATTTGCGAAAATACAACACAATTATCTTATAATCCCTCAAAATTCAACAACCAAACAGACGCAAAGTGATTTGAAGTTGAAGAGTGAGCATCGTGTCCCTCCCTCTCTCCACCAAATTCCACTACGTGTTCTCTTCTGCTCTCTCTCTCTCTCTTACATTTCCAATTTATACTCTCTCTCTCTCTCTTCGTTTATTTTTATTTTTTATTTTTAGGGGCTGAGAGCTGGCGATTTGGCAGAAGCTGGATTTAGTTATTTCTCCGCAAAAAGTTTATATACGACTAGAGATTTGATTCTGTGTGTTCCTGTGTACGCCATTGGATGTGTCTCATTGGTGGAATCCAAGAGGAGCTCAGTTGACTCTTTGACACCTGTGCGTGGGCAGCCGGGTGGGTGTCTTTTCGTGTAAGATTTGTGGTGATTTGATAAGCGTCTTTTCAGATATAGTTAAGGAACGCGCCATTGATTTGCGTATTTGACACGCCCTCTAGCCTACCGACCATACGATACGATTATTGGTTCTTTGTGGTTTGGAATTTGGAGGTAGCTTTTAGACATCACATTCACGTTTGCAATACTAAAATTATTATTAATCACAAAATTTGTAAATGTTCTAAAATGTGCGGTTTAGGGGTAGATCCAGTCACGGTTACGATTTGGAACCAAAATCGAATCGTAATCCAATCGATTTGACTGATTTGGTTAGATTAAATCGTAACCAAACCAGTCACGATGATTTACAAAAATTCGTAATTGAATCGTAACCGTAACCGAACCGTAATCAGTTCTGATTTATATTATTTTTTTATTTTTTAAAGTAAAGAAAATGTTAATCATAACTGAACTGTAACCGTGGTTATCCATATCTATGGGTGTCTAGGTGGCGTATTTAGGTTTAGTGGCCTATGTCCGCCGTGCCTGACCTCAAATCATTGGGGCCAGACATTTGCCAGAGTATGTGGTTTTTTCAGTCCATTCTAGTGAAATTCTGCCATGAAAATCGGTAGTCAATAGCCGTTGATCGATATAGAATTCAAAATTGATGTTTTTTCCAACCGGATTTTACTCCATAACCCCAACTTTAATGTTACAAAATCAAATCTCTAACTCATCAATTTTAAAAAAAAAATCCCAATTTAAAATGTAAATCCTAATTTCTTCAATTTTTGTTAGTTTCTCATCAAATTGATCATTTATAAATCTTATTTATTACTCAAACAATATTTCTCTAAAGTTAATTTATCCTAATCACATCAAACCTTAAACCTAATTATGAAAATTCTGAATTTCTGATTAATTTCTTAAACTCCTGCCAAGACGCCCTAAACGTTGGCTCGCCATTTGATTAGCGTCTAAAGCGTTTTAAAACATACAATTCACTTATTATTTAAATGATCTGTTGTGTGAAATAGACATTGAGACTTACTTGTTTATGAATTTGAACATTCGCACGTCAATGGTTCGTGAATAGTGTGTTCAAAGTATTGATCATTAATTATTTGTGGATCGCACATTGACACTTTTGATTGTTTATCAATCAACCCAATAAATTATTTAGAAATTTTATGTTAAAATAACAATAAAAAATAAATTACTTCTATAAATTAATTTTAATTCAGTTTATGTTTTTAGTTTTTTTTAGTTTTTTTTTTTAAACACAGAACAAAACATGCAATTATTTAATTTAATGACCAACGTTGCTCAAGAGTTTTTCTTGAACAACAAAGTCGTGCAAGGTTATTTATGTGTTATTGTCACGCTCCTTACCTTTTGTTTAAATTGGGTGTAATGAGATATATTAAAATATGGTAAGGTAAAGTTGTTGGAGTCAGTGATTGGAGCATTAATCAGAATAATGTATTGTATATTATATTTTATTATTTATAAATAAAATAACTATATTTTCATTTCAACCTTGTTAATGGTAATGTCATTATACATATCAGATTGATATATAAATATACTGAGAATGATCGACCTTTAAATAGTCATGTAGTAATATTGGATATTGAGTGGTCCGACATTGAGATAGTATTACTATATTCTTAAAGTAAATATTTTTAAAGTAAATATTCATAGTCGTTGGTTTTGGAATACGGTCGAATTCCTACAACCTAGAAGACTAGCACATGTCGTATATTAGAATTGGAGCTCCAATGGTTTAACCCGATGTACCATGAGCAAAGGAAGCTCGTATAAACTTGTGAGTATTCGTTGGAGCGAATACTGAAAGACTCATATATGATTCCTAATAGTTGGAAGTACACACCACAATCAATAGGAATCTCCTCGAGTCAAGTATCATATGTGATCCTTTGACTATAGGATAACATTGATTTTATGTGTGATCCTCCATACTTTGATGTCGTATATGTCAGAGACCTTTCATGGTCTGACTGCTAGATGTTCGTTGGGTGTGGACTGATGCACTCGTTAATCAAGCACGTATCAAGATAGGATCCATCGGTCCGTATGTCGACCATAAAAGGGTTAAGGTATCCCGATGATTAGTCAAGAATCTTAAGACATTGGCCAAAGCCGATCACCTAGGGTTGATCGCATATATCAGAAATGGTGTTCTGATTAGTTGTAAAGAATCGTGGACATGTTGACAATATGAGATGGGCGTCTTAGAAACTTGACGGTGTAATCTATGTTTCCTAAGCATAACTCGGATAGCCTACGATGGAAGGATTGTTAAACATAGGTGATGACATCGACTTGTATAGTTTAGAAAGGTCGTTTGTGTTCTTTGCGAATTCGGAGGTGGCCGAATTGCGTACATATAAGCTAGGTTTATATGACCAACGTGTCTGGGCTTAGAGAGTCCCACTATATGAAGTGTACTCGTCGAGCACTACGGTAGTCGATAATATTTGATATTATAATTATCAATCAAAATGTTATTGGATAAAATTAATTACTTTGACCCAATTGGATTAATCTAAAATCACACAAGGAATTTGTTGTAATTTCATAATATCTCTATCATTGGAGAATATTTTGGTAATTATAAAATATGTAATAATTGTTGGAGTTGGTACTCGGTGTGCCGATTTCTCATGTATTTTCCTGTAAATACGTGTATGAACAATATTTTGTTATTAATAAAATATACAGTTTCGTCAATATATTATCTTTTAAATGGTAAAGACGTACAAGACCAATGAATGATTAAGTCATAACATAATTGCAAAAACGTCGCAATTGACATTGAGAAATGTTATAACAATATCATTCTTAAACAGTTCCTGGTCAAGGTTTACATTCTTGGTCCGTAAGTAAACCCGGGAGACCAGTACTTGTTGTATATCGGAATAATGGATTCCAATGGTTTATCTCAGTGAGCCACGAGTCTAGAGAGACTTGTATAGACATGTAGGTGTTCATAGCAGATGAGCATTGAATAACTCACGGAAGATTCCTAATAGATGATACGCTTGCGTCAATAAGAATCTTCTCGAGTTGAGTAGCATAATGATCATTTGACTTGAGATACCACGGTGGGTATATGGGTTATCCTCCATACTTTGATGGCAGTCACGTCTTTGACCTTTTTAGGTTAGACCTCCGTCTGTTCATTGGGTGTGGACTGATGCTTATGATATTCAGTGATGTATTCAGACAAGATCCATCAGTCATGCGTACAAGATTTATGTGTCCATTACATGAGATTGTGATTTATCAAATCCATGGCCATGGTACACTCGGAAATGAGTTCTGAGTATTATTGAGAAATCGCGAATCTATACGTCGACAGGATTATACCTTATGAGATTTGACAATTATATCTACATCTCTGGTATTCAGGAAGGATTATACGTATGCAAAGATTTCAACTTGTATGGTTCATCGAGAATATATGTGCTCGTCATTATTTATGAGTGGGTAACTTATGGACACAAGATTGGATTCCGTGACGGATATACCTGAACTTAGAGAGTCTCACATGATAATAACTTGCCTGGAACAAAGCCAAACAAACCCCTCCACGTGTTCTAAGCCCCAAGAACCGCGAATCGTGATTTTGTAAGAATAAAATCCTTCCAAGATCAAGTCCAACCCTTAAGGAACCTTGTCCATAAGAATATTTATTTGGAGAATCTTGTACAACGATACAACGCCACAACGCTTGCCATACGTTGATAAGCTTTTGTTCCGTAGAACCAAGGAAGAATCCACTCCCTCAAGATGACACAAGTCACTTTGTTTTGTAAAAAGATATATTCTTAGCTAATTCTCAATTACAATGAATAATTCCCCTTTAAATAGGTGGATAACCCTAATTCTACCCAAATATAATAATACCCTAGTAAAATAAACCCAATAACACATAAAATACTTTAAAATTTCGTGCATGGACTTTGTAATATAATTAAAGTTCAGCCCAACACATAACCTTAAAAAAATATAAAATATAAAAACTGTAGGGATATCCTGCGTCCCTATTTTGACCAAGAATAAATCCGAACTGAACTTTGATGTAAGCTACAAAGTTGTAGAGCTACGAGTTCTCTTTCCAATGCAACTTGAATCACCAAAATCAGACATCGTACTAGAAAGTTACGTCCAAAATACAAAGACTACGCAAATCCCGCCACTACTAATACACCATTCGGAAATAAAGCCGAAAATAAATCAAGGCATCCCATGCACGTCCAAAACGCATTTCATTCTTTCCTTAGACATAATAAATAAATCAAGATGACACAAGTCACTTTGATTTGTAAAAAGATATCCCTATAGTTTTTATATTTTATATTTTTTAAGGTTATGTGTTGTTTAAATGTTGGGGGAGTGGATGATGGAGTTGGTGCTTGGAGTGCCAATCCGAATTGTACATTTCATCATTTATTAATAAAATAACTACATTTTTCATTTCATACTTTATAATGGTATTGTCATTACGCATATTAAATTGATGTATAGATATGCTAAGAATGACATCGACCTTAGAATAGTTTTGACACTAGGTGTAAACTATTCTTAAAGTAAATATTCATAGTCGTTGGTTTTGGAATACAGTCGAATTCCTATAACCTAGAAGACTAGCACATGTTTTATATTGGAATTGGAGTTTCAATGGTTTAACGCGATGTACCATGAGTTTTGGAAACTCGTATAGACATGTGGGTATTCGTTGGAGCAAATACTGAATGACTCACATGTGGTTCTTAATAGTTGGAAGTACACACCACCGTCAATAGGAATCTCCTCAAGTCGAGTAGCATATGTAATCATTTGACTATAGGATATCATTAATTTTGTGTGAGATCCTCCACACTTTGATGCCATGTATGTCAGAAACCTTTCATGGTCTGGCCTCTAGATGTTCGTTGGGTGTGGACCGATGCACTCAGTAATCAAGTGCGAAACAAGATAGGATCTGTCGGCTCGTATGTGTACCATAAGGGGTTTAGGTATCTATGTAAGTAAAGTCACGATTCTTAAAGACTTTGGCCAAAGCCGATCACCTAGGGTGGATCGCATCAGTTGTAAAGAATCGTGGACATGAGATGTGCACATTGGATACTTGACGGTATATTCTATGTTTCCTAAGCACAACTCGGATAGCCTACGACAGATGAATTATTAAACATATGTGATGACCTCGACTTGTATAGTTCAGAAAGGTCGTCCGTGTTCTTTGCGAATTCGGAGGTGGCCGAATTGCGTACATATTAGCTAGGCTTATATGACGAACATGTCTGAACTTAGAGGGTCCCAATATGAAGTGTACTCATTGAGCACTTGGGTAACCGATTAATTTTGATAAAATATAATATTCGATATTATAATTATCAACTAAGATAATCAAGTGTTATTGGATAACATTGATTATTTAATTTGACGTAATTGAATTAATTGGATTAATTCAATAATTACACAAGGGCTTAATTGTAAAATCATAATTATCTCTACCATTTGAGGATATTATGGTAATTGTAAGTATGTAATAATATGTGGTTTTGGCATGATTTAATTGGATTAAATCAAGGTGGCAAACATTTAACTAATCATTGGCTTGATTTAATTGGATTAAATTAAAGTGGGAGACAATGGAGATTAGTCACACCTAATTATACATATTTGGAAAAATTAAATTAAGCCAACTTAAAAGTTGATTACAACTTTTATTAATTAAAAATTGCCTAAGTTTTGCTATAAATAGCAAGCTTTAGGAAGGTTTTAATTACAAGTTCAAATACAAGCAAATTCTTAGAGAAATTAGCCTAAGTTAGAGAAGTGTTTAGACAAGCTTGTGAGGTCTCTACAATATTTCATCTAGGAGAAATCAAGATTGGATCTTGAAATGAAGCTTGCTAGCATTGGAAATCAAGGTTGGATCTTGAAGTCAAGCTTGCACACCTTGGAGGTCTCCAACAATTTCAACAAAGGAGAAGTAGATTGGATCTTGCATCAAGCTTACTAGGTAATGTTTGATATTCTCCTAAGCTATGTTCATTTGTGTATTAGATGCATGATCACATAGCTTAATGTTGAAATAAGGCTAATCAATTGTGTTAGAATACTTTAGAAATATAAACACAACATGTTTGTAATTAGGTCAAAGATGTTCATGTTGGACATGAAATAATTAATAAGAGTTTGAAACTCTAGATTAAAGCTTAGAGCTATGGCTACCATTCTAGAATCACTTGACCACCTTTGGGTGACCTAGAATTATTCATGAGACATTTCATATTGAGATTCTAATTTGGTTTGTGTATTGAATTCAAAATTTATGCAAGTGCGTATTTAGATTAAATTTATGTTTTTGTAAAAATATTTGATATTTTGAAAAACTTGATTTTTATTCTATAACATGTGTTAATGTTGGTTTTGAAATTAAAAATTAATTTTGGGTGTTTTTGAAGTGTTTAGGGAGAACCGGAAATAATTAGGGTCAAAGACCCTAATTCCTTTAGCTCACATTCGAGTGAGCTGAAGGAAATGAAAAATTTTGAAATGAAAAAAAAAATAGAAGACAGACCTGGGCGGTACAGTGCACGCGCGCACTGTAGCGCATGTACTTCATGTGCGTCGCCCCCTTGGCGAGCGCCGATTTTGTTTTCGCTCGTTCTAGAGCTTCCGGACTCCGATTCAGTCCCGATTTTTTCCTATACACTCATTATGGAATATAGTATTTCATTGAATAATTTAAAATTACACCTATACTTGATATCCATGGGTTAGATCCATTTTCGCTGCGCGGGGCACCGATCCGACCCTAGGGGTTCCACAACTGCTCCAACATTGGATTCTTCCTTGGTTCTACGGAAAAAAAGCTTATCAATGTGTGACAAGCGTTGTGGCGCTGTATCGCTGTTCAAGATTCTCCAAAGAAATAATGAAAGATTCTTAAGGGCAAGGTTCTTTAAGGGTTTGACTTGATCTTCAATGGATTTTATTCTTACAAAATCAAGATTCGCGGTTCTTGGGGCTTAGAACACGTGGAGGGGTTTGCTTGGCTTTGTTCCAAGAAGGTTCTGATCATTTAGTATCAGGAGCTCATGGTTCAAAGGTCAAGATTTTCTCTATCTTTATCGTTTTATGAAGTCTTCATATTCTTTTTTTTTGTCTCTTCTCATGTCAATTTTTTTTATTAGTTCCTTTGTGTTTTTCATGTTTATGACTGAATCTTTGATGTTATTATAATGTTCTTGCATGGTAATAGCATATAGGATTCAATTCTTAGAGTTTTTGAGTCAATTAGGGTCGAATTTATCTGTAATTTTCGGATCAGTTCAGTTAGAATTTTTCAGCCGCGCACTGATTTTAAAACGGCTGTAACTTTTGATCTAGAAAGAGTTACGAGACCCATAATATATCGATTTATAAGTACCCGGGGAGAGGGATTCGGTAGTGATTGGCCGCACTCTGTCCGTTTAAGTTGCGAGTTTAAAAATCACTTTCAAACAATTTTTATGAATTTTTTTCAATTTCAGTTCAGTTTATGTTCTTGTTTTACTTTTGGTATTTTTTTAGTCAGTTTCTTTTCAAATTTTCTTAGTGATTCTTTGAGTCTTTCAAGTAAGGGGTTGATTTATATACATACTCTGATGGACAAAAGGGTATTTATCTTTCGAATGAGATGACTTATCAATAATAAAGTATGTAATATGATTATTAATAGAGGGAATCACACAAATTTAGCGAGGACTACCCTTGTGGAAAAATTGAGATTACCATTGATACCTCTTGATAGACCTTATACGTGGATTAGTGAGTTTGGCGAGTTTAAGGTTGGTAAGCAGGTTGTGGTAAGTTTTACAATTGGAAAATATGTTGACCAAATAGTGTGTGACGTGGTTCCTATGTGTCATACACATGTTTTATTGGGAAAGCCTTGATATAAATTCAATAAAGTAATTTATGATATGGATATGAATATGTATAAATTTTGGTATGGTGGAAAAATCATCAAGCTTGCTCCTTTAACCATACAAGAGGTCTATAAGGAAGAGTTGTACATGCAGAGGAGTGAAGAAGAGTGGGCTAAAATGAAAAGTGAGATTGCTGAGTTTAGAATGTTACTAGGAGAGCTTCCAGAATTGGTAGAGAAAAAGGCGTTAGCAAAATGTGAAGTCAAGAAAGATATGAGCATAGCCTTGAGTAATGAAATGAAACATGTTGACGTTTTTATGAATAAGCGTGAGATGGTTGATGATGTTGGTGACAGTGATGATATTGCTGTGAGCAATAACATTAGTGATGTTGATTTGGTTGTTCATGATGACAATGCGGTACTTGAAGTTATCGTTAAAGGTGAATATCATATGGAGCAATCTGATTTTGGTTGTGAGGCCTTGAGTTCTGAGGTGCAAAAAGTGCAAGTGGCCGAATATGTAGAGTGTGATCAGATCGTGGATGTGTGTGTTGATTGTTTAAGAAAGCGACATGGGCATGTTGAGTTTGCTTTAAATGAGGTTTCTGTTGGGTTTTCTAGGTCAAACTAAGATCAAATTAAGCAATGAAATGTGCGAATACATCAAAGTTAAGTAGCGGAAATACTCACTTTGATCAGCTTTTGGATGCGATGAACACACAAAAATCTTCATGAGTTTCGGCCAAGCCCTCCATGGTTGTCCTCATTGTGTTGTTCTTCAAGCTCAAAGCCTTGAGAATGATGATTCCATGCTCATGAATGAGTTTCCCTATCACCTTTGTAAGACTCTTTAAGTGCTAGCTTAGGATGAATTTTGCAACAAAACTATTTCTTATCATCATTGAAGCTCACGGCAAAGTGAACAAATTGAGGGAGTTTGGAGTTTTTCAAAAATGGCGTGAATGGAGAGAAGAAAAATGAATGTGTTGTGTTGTTTTGACTTTCCAAAAAATCAAAAGATATACCAAACACAAAAATTTGGTAAATGTCCATAAATTTTGACACTTGTGTAAGAAACAAGTTAACCAAAAATTATACCAACTTCTATCAACATAAAGTTGATAATGTTGACTAGGTGATGTGACAAGAGTGGGCCCCACTTGATTCAAAATCCGAGTGGGCTCGCTAACACATTCCGAGTTCGGGTTCGCTAATTCCGAATTAACGAATTTTCCGTTGCGACGTAATTAAATCAAATTTAATTAAATAATTATGCCTAACAAAATTACTATTCACGTCGCTTACGAATTAATTCTAAATTAATTCGTTCGCCCGAATTAAAATCCAATTTTAATTCCGCGTCGAAATCTAATTTCGTATAATATATCAAATATATTATTTTATCGATTAATTCCGAATTAATCGTTCTCTATCTTTAAATAGTATTTTATCCCAGATAAAATATCTCCGTAATTAATCCTAGATTAATTTTCTCTCTCTTATAATTAATCCCAGATTAATTATGTCCGAGTCATACGTCATCGGTGAATCTTCGAGAAACGACCCATGAGATCCCCGGATATGTTGCCAGTAAATCCGGTCGTCGGACTATCCGAACACGTACTTACCTAGTACTACATTTTTACCGATTTACAAGACATGGTTGGCTTCTAGCAAAGCACCGTGCCTACCCAATTCTCTAGAAATATTCTTAAAGGAATATATAATCTATATCAGGCGTAGTATACGTAGTATTGCGTATTACGATCCAGTATCAGATGTCACATGCAAGGCCTGGGGCTGGAATTGTGTCTGCCCCGTACGAATCACATATCGAATCTCTGGTAACTAGTCTCTATAATCGGATAAACATGACCTAGTCATATTATCCCGATAGCTGCAGCATACAAGAGTACCAGTCCCTTATCCTACGTGATCATCATCTCCATATGACTGAAGTGATACTTCTATCTTGACATCACACCCAATACACTACGATTCTCAATATACCCAGAAGAGGCATACACAAAACCTGTTAAAGCCTTGGACGACCAAAACCAAAGTATATTGATTGTCGCAAGTATTAGCGATGTAAGTCTCAGGTTAAGACCAAATACACCTACCTTGATACGGACTTCCATAGACACATAGTCATACTACTAATGGAATTCCGAGGGGTCTATCCAGAACGAAGTTGTTCACGTACCATCGATAAACACAACCTCCTATTACACTTGCATAAGTATCCAATACTTAAATATATGAGAACTATGCCGTTATGCTCCCACAACGCGCATAAGTGCAATACTAGTCTATTCCGCATTATCGATGTCCAATCTCGATAATACTAAGACTAGGTATGTTTAATGATTAAACCTTAGTTGATTAATATTGTCTCATATCATCTCAATCCGAAACTAATCATAAGGACTTTTATCATTTATGTATCTTGGTAATCTAATTACAAATGATAAGAGAGCGATTTCCTTTGTCACATAGTTAATTTGTACAACAACACCGTGTTATGTACAAATAGTGATGCTATGGGTCATAATTGTCCAACAATCTCCCACTTGGCCTATAGCCAATCACTCAAGTGTTCTACACCTGAACTATGTACGGGTCGCTCAAACTTCTGCTGAGAAACAGCTTTCGTCAGCGGATTTGCAAAGTTATCATCTGATGCGATTTATTCGATCATCACATCGCCACGATGTATGATCCGAATGAATCCGACGAATGGTTGAAGTATATACTTGGATCGTTGATGAGACCATTAATTCTTTAGCCTGTGATGTAGCCTAGCTCAGCTGCTAACAGAACTACTCCTAATCCAATTAGGATTTTATAGATCCAAAGTGCTTCTATTGCTGCCTAAGCTGCAGCAATATTCCGCCTTTGTTGTTTATTCGGCAACAGTATCTTGCTTGGAAGATTTCCAGCTCACTGTTCCGTTATTCAAACTATATAGTATCCTTATTACGACTTATAGTCATTTTTATCGGTTTGGAAACTTGCAACGGTGAACCCAGTCACTTCAAGTTCTCCTTCTCCATAGTATAAGACAACATCATTAGTTCGTCTAAGATACTTAAGGATGTTCTTAACATCAATCCAGTGACCATCACTTGGATTGGCCCGATTGTGACTCTCTGTGCTCAAAGCATATGAGACACCAGGTCACGTACATATCTTTCAATGTACGAGTTCTCGGAGAGTGCGAACAACCTTTAGATCTATCCCAGTAGATCCTTATTCCTAGAATAAAGGTTGTCTCTCCCAAGTATTCTACGGAGAATTTTCATGAAAGCCAAGCTTTCACCGATTGTATTATGGAATGTCATTTCCAAGAAATGATATGTCATCATTTTATAGGACATTCACTGTCAGTGCGCTCCCACTAACCTCCTTATATAAACAAGAATCATTTTCCTTTTGAACTAAATCATATACCATTATGATCTTATCAAAACGTCAGTTCCAAGAATGCAATGCTTGCTTCAATCCATAAATGGATCGAATTAACTTGCAAACCTTGTTTTCTTATTTTGGTACGACAAAACCGTTAGGATATTTATAAACATCCTCCAAAAGGTTTCCATTTAAGGAAATCGATTTTGACGTTCAACTGCCATATTTCATAAATGAAACATGCAACATTAGTAAGCATTATCCAAATGGATTTAATCATGGCAACGAGTAAAAGGTTTCATCGTAATCGACACAATATTGATAATGATACCTTTTCACTACAAGCCTAGCTTTGTACGTGGGTATGTTTCCATCCATGTATGTCTTCCTTGAAGACTCATATAGTACCAATAGGCACAATGCATTCTGGTACATCAACTAGTGTCCAAACTTGGTTGGTATATATGGAATCCATTTCAGACATCATGGCACTTTGCTATAATTGGGAATCGATACCTTGTATCACTTCCTCATACGTAGTCGGTTCGTCTTCCTCAATAAGATTGACATCTTTATGAGGTGAGATCAGAAACCCATACCTCCCAGGTTGTTTTCTGACTCTCTCCGACTTGCGTGGTTCTTGTGTATTCAAAGATTATTAGTATAGTTTCATCCCTGATGAACTATTTGTGTTCCGTTAAAGAATCGGTGCCTGGAACAGTATTACTCCGATTTTGATCGAGTTTTACTTTCCTCCCACTTACCACTGCATATAGGTATTCTTCTTAGGAAAACCGCATGAAGAGCAACAATTACATTGTTCTCTTGTGAGTTATATAAGTACTATACTTTGGTATCCCTAGGATAACCTACAAATTTAGGCACTTATCCGATTTGGGTTCTAGTTTGGAATCATCCAAACATATGCCCAGCATTCCCAAATCTCCAGGAATGAGAAAACCTTGTTTCTTTCATGTTCATATCTAATATGAAATCTGTCAAACAGATTTTTATGGAACCTTATTCAAAATAAGTATTGCACTGTTTAATGCGTATCCCTAGAAGGAAAATGGTAGCTCAGAGCGACTCATAATTAACCTTATCATATCTAACAAAATTCGGTTTCTCCGTTTGGACACACCGCTCAATTGAGGTGTTCCCGGAGGAGTCCACTATGAAAGAATGATATACTCTTTCAAATAGTTGAGAAACTTATTGCTTAAGTATTTTCCACCACGGTCTAACCGTGACGGTTTTATACTTTAGCCGATCTGTCTGTTTACTTCGTGTCGAAACTCTTTGAATTTATCAAAAGTTTCCGATTCGTGTTTCACAAGAAACACATAACCATAACGCGATGCCACATCCGTAAAGGTTACGAAGTGTTCATATCCACCTTTAGCCTAGCTAGACATGGGCCCACTTACGTCACTATGAACGAGGGCTAACATATCGGTGGCACTTGCACTTTTACCAAGTAAAAAGTGTTTTAGGCACTTTGCCTAATAAACTAGATTTGTAGACATTATTTGAATAAAATCAAATCTGTCCTAGTACCCACTCTTCGAAAGTGTGGATATACGAGTCTTGTTTATGTGTCCCAGACAACAATGCCACAAATAAGTCTCATCTGATCAAATTAGTTTGAGCTATTTGTTTGTCATGTTTTACGTTTGAGATTCATTTATATTCAAAATATAAATACTGTTATTCACATCTAATGTGTGTTTATCTCAATATCATCTTTATAAAATAAAACACTTTAGTGTTCTAGTATATAAAAGGTATACCCACAACAGATTAAACTATGATATAGAGATAATGTTTCTAGTCAAACTAGTTACATTATAACAGTTTCCTAATTTAAGTACATACCCTAAGGCTAGTTCCTAAATTTAGGATTCTACGGTTAAAACAACGACTCTCATCCCGTTTCCGACTCATAGGAAAATCTCAACTGAAGTCAGTCTCCTGCTAATCAGCAGATTCCGCACATCAGTACATATATATGTACAACACTTAGTATCAAAAATCCAATTTTGAAACTAGTAGTGAACATGTTTATGACAAACATACTTGAAGTCGGAACCTTGCCCGTCTTCACTTCCTTCACGTCTGCCTTGTCCATACGGCAATCACGCTTCCAGTTACCCATTTTACCACAGTTTAGGCAGACATCTTGGGATATGTCATTTGTCTTCCTAGAAGACTGTGATGATTTTGCCTTTGCCCCTTTATAGAAGCTCTAGCTCTGCCTCCTTGAGCATAACCATCAAATCTCCAAGAGTTTACTATTGATTCATAATGATTCAATCCCAGCTTTCGGGTAGAGACTATAAGATCAAATATTTGGTAGTCTCGGCCACGTAGGTAATGCCCAGCTAACCTAGCTGATCGATGTCAGCAATCATCTGCGACACCTAGTGCACGACAGATGTACCCTCTGACATACACGAGCGAAAGAGCTTCTTTTGCAATTCGTACTTCTAAGATCTAAGAATAGATCTATGAAGATCTTTAATTTCATCATCATGGTACAATGATCTAATCCTTAATTTTGACGACGGAATTAAAGAGCCATTGCGGTAAACATAACAGATTGAGCACTAAAGTTATCATTACATGAATCTTCCAAAGATCATGTTCTACTATTTGCTCAACTCCGGGCTTAGGCCCGAGATGTCACTCTATCAAATAGAATAACTTCTTAGTTCCCAGAACTATCCTGAGGTATATTCCCATTCTGAAAATTAAAGCCGTTTAATGACATTTTCTCCCAGGATTATGTTTTAAACGCTAATCTTTCAGTTATCTTGATTCCAATAGTCCAACTATCCAATCAACGATTTCGGGTACAATTAAATATAATGATTACTATAGTCTAACTATATAATCAACTATAATTTGATTGGTTAAATTCAAATATATTGATTACTATAATCCAATTATATAATCAACTATAAATTGAAGTAGTTTGAATATAGTCCAACTGTTTAATTTAAAACAACAATTAAATATTAGTCCAACTAATATGTTTAATGATTAATGACGAAAAATGGAAATGAGCGCGTATTGGCAAGTATCTAAACGAAATTGCAAAGTTAATACTTGCCTCCCACTATTTTTCGGCGAGCCTCTAACCCTCTGTTGAGTACTCGGGAAACCTTGTTTCCTAGTGGGCTAGGATCCCGTTAAATAACACACAATCTTGACTTTGGCCAATAAATTGTATGAAACTTAACTAGGTAGATCTCTAAGATCAATTGGATCTCATCGAATTCCTAGATCCAGTAGGTGGACATCCAAGTCCGAAACATATATCTAATATATGCCAATATATCCAATATATTGCCTAACCTTTTTCCTCTGAATCAATTAAGCCTTGGCTTTGGCACAACAAACTTAATGATTCCAGTTAAGCGGGACCCATTGACCTTGGAAAGCTTCGTAATCGATATCGATAGACAAGAAATGATCTTGACTTTGGCCAACAAATCACAACTTGGACAAGACATGCGATATGGAACAAAGCCTTCATGATTCAAACACATCCGCGATGGACAAATGTCTTGACTTTGGCCAACAAACCAGTGCCAATCTTGGATCTTGAGAATGAATCATTCAATGGAAGGAAAAACGCTTAATATTTGTTGAGGGTTTTTCGTGTAATTGGCAACCAATTAATTATCTTTGATTAGGTCTCATCATACACCCTTAAGCATGCATTCTAAAAGTATAAATAAATTAATAATGATATGCGGATGGATATTTAAAACATTTTGTTCCTAGAACAAATCTCTCCTTTCCTCTCTCCCGCTAGCACAAATCTTATTTCTACCCAATTACATAACACTTCTAAAGAAACCTCATTTACATTGAGGGGAATAGGTGAGAAGAGAAATACAAAGAGTCAAGAGGTAATAGGCTGGACACACAGGTCCAATTTAATAAATTCTAAATTTATTACAACAATTTCCAAAATTGCCCTCACCCATCTAATATCCATTCGATATACATTATTCATACATCACATCCATGTATTCACACAAATCATGTTATCAATTAATCTAATCTAATTAATTAATCTGAAATTAATGACCATCCAATGTTCAAACAACGATTTGATTTGCGCGAGTCCAACTCGTTTTAAGAATAAGTACTCAAAGTACGAATTCTTGAATTATATCCAACTACAATATTAAATCCAATTTAATTTGTATTCAATACTAATTCTATATTTAATTCCAAATTAAATAATTACACTTTATTAATGAGCCTTTGCGACTTAGATTCTAAATCTAATCTTTACGGGTCTCAAAGCCCAATTAACATCCAATGTCAATTTAATTAAAGTCCAATGGGCTTTCAATTAATTTATAAGGCATGGACTTTGGCAACCAAAGCCCAATAAGAAATCACCCTTTGCCAAAAATCAATTTAGGCCCATTAGGCCCAATTAAAATTTTAAAGGCCCATTTAATCATATTTGGACTTTATGGAAATGGTTTTAGGCCCAATTGGATCCAACCAATTAACCTAAACCAAACTTGGCCCAACCAAGCCCATTAAGCCCAAATACAACATTTTAAGCCCAATTCCAAATTTAGCCCAACTAATTAAATTCCAATATTCCAAATATCATAATTCAATTATCTAAAGTGCATTAGCCATAATTAATTAGTCAAATTAACATTGCCAAAATATCAATTTACATAATTAATCATGCTTTATAATTATCAATTCATGTCCAACACAATTGAAACAAAATCAACTCATTACATGCTTCCATAACTCTCGGCAATTAGGGGACTTTTATATCAATTTTGATTTCAATCAAATTAAATCGTAAATTAATATATCACATGTCTTTTAAACTCATCCAATGATTCAAAAAACAAAAATCACCATGACTTTAGGGCATCCTAGTATTCGGCCAAGCCAAATTTTTTGGGGAAAAAATAATCCAATTCAATTTTCATCAAATTGAACATGCATAACTCTAAGTTATCATCATTCAAGCATACTCAATCAATCAATTTTATCAAATCATGCTCAAATCAATTTTACCCTAATTCAATTTCATGCTTAATAACCGCTCTGACACCATTGTTGGGTTTTCTAGGTCAAACCAAGATCAAATTAAGCAATGAAATGTGCGAATACATCAAAGTTAAGTAGCGGAAATACTCACTTTGATCGGCTTTTGATGCGATGAACACAAAAAAATCTTCATGAGTTTCGGCCAAGCCCTTCATGGTTGTCCTCATTGTGTTGTTCTTCAAGCTCAAAGCCTTGAGAATGATGATTCCATGCTCATGAATGAGTTTCCCTATCACCTTTGTAAGACTCTTTAAGTGCTAACTTAGGATGAATTTTGCAACAAAACTCTTCCTTATCATCATTGAAGCTCACGGCAAAGTGAACAAATTGAGAGAGTTGGGAGTTTATCAAAAATGGTGTGAATGGAGAGAAGAAAAATGAATGTGTTGTGTTGTTTTGACTTTCCAAAAAATCAAAAGATATACCAAACACAAAAATTTGGTAAATGTCCATAAATTTTGACACTTGTGTAAGAAACAAGTTAACCAAAAATTCTACCAACTTCTATCAACATAAAGTTGATAATGTTGACTAGGTGATGTGACAAGAGTGGGCCCCACTTGATTCAAAATCCGAGTGGGCTCGCTAACACATTCCGGGTTCGGGTTCGCTAATTCCGAATTAACGAATTTTCCGTTGCAACATAATTAAATCAAATTTAATTAAATAATTATGCCTAGCAAAATTACTATTCACGTCGCTTATGAATTAATTCTAAATTAATTCGTTCGCCCGAATTAAAATCCAATTTTAATTCCGCGTCGAAATCTAATTTCGTATAATATATCAAATATATTATTTTATCGATTAATTCCGAATTAATCATTCTCTCTCTTTAAATAGTATTTTATCCCAGATAAAATATCTCCGTAATTAATCCTAGATTAATTTTCTCGTTCTTATAATGAATCCCAGATTAATTATGTCCGAGTCATACGTCATCAGTGAATCTTCGGGAAGCGACCCATGAGATCCCCAGATATGTTGGCAGTAAATCCGGTCGTCGGACTATCCGAACACGTACGCACTTAGTACTACGTTTTTACCGATTTACAAGACATGATTGGCTTCTAGCAAAGCACCGTGCCTACCCAATTCTCCAGAAATATTCTTAAATGAATATATAATCTATATCAGGCGTAGTATACGTAGTATTGCGTATTACGATCTAGTATCAGATGTCACATGCAAGGCCTGGGGCTGGAATTGTGTCTGCCCCGGACGAAACACATATCGGATCTCTGGTAACTAGTCTCTATAATCGGATAAACATGACCGAGTCATATTATCCCGATAGCTGCAGCATACAAGAGTACCAGTCCCTTATCCTACGTGACCATCATCTCCATATGACTAAAGTGATACTTCCATCTTGACATCACACCCAATACACTACGATTCTCAATATACCCAGAAGAGGCGTACACAGAACCTGTTAAAGCCCTGGACGACCAAAACCAAAGTATATTGATTGTCACAAGTATTAGCGATGTAAGTCTCAGGTTAAGACCAAATACACCTACCCTGATTCGGACTTCCATAGACACATAGTCATACTACCAATGGAATTCCGAGGGGTCTATCCAGAGCGAAGCTCTTCCCGTACCATCGGTAAACACAACCTCCTATTACACTTGCATAAGTGTCCAATACTTAAATATATGAGAACTATATCGTTATGCTCCCACAACGCGCACAAGTGCAATACTAGTCTATTCCGCATTATCGATGTCCAATCTCGATAATACTACGACTAGGGATGTTTAATGATTAAACCTTAGTGGATTAATATTGTCTCATATCATCTCAATCTGGAACTAATCATAAAGACTTTTATCATTTATGTATCTTGGTAATCTAATTACAAATGATAAAATAGCAATTTCCTTTGTCACATAGTTAATTTATACAACAACACCGTGTTCTGTACAAATAGTGATGCTATGGGTCATAATTGTCCAACAATTTCAAACATGAATCCAGATGGGAGTCTCTTTGGGGTTGCAAGTGGAGTTATGAATGAGAGGGGAAAAATATTGAAATAAAGTCATTCATTGACTTTATTGACTTTTGCTCACCTTAACCATTCTTTTCCATGTGATTTTATTTTATTCCAGGATTATCCTCACATTGATCTTGTCATTTTTATCTATGATCCGGGTTCGGATTTGAGGTCGAATCCTTTTCAAGAGAGGGAGAATGATGTGATCCATAATGAGCTCTGTTTGTTGCGCCAAGTTAACTTGAAGTTGTGGCTGTTTGCATGGCTTGGTCAGATTGGTATATTTGGGCCTTTTTGGTGGATTTGGAAGATTCCTTGGGTTTAAGAGTTTGGTCCATGCATGAGACTTTATGTGAATGATTTATTATGTCTAAGGCAAGATTGGAACGGGTCTTGGATGTGCATGGGCTGCCTTGATTGATTTTGGGCTTAATTTCCGAATGGTGCATTAGCAGTGGCGGGGATTTGCGCAGTCTTCATATAATTTGGCCGTAACCTTTACATCCGATGTCCAATTTTGTGATTCAAGTTGCATTGGAAAGAGGACTCGTAGATCTACAATTTTGTAGCTTACATAAAAGTCTAGTTCGGACTCCTCCGTGGACAAAATGAGGACGCAAGATATCCCTATAGTTTTTATATTTTATATTTTTTAAGGTTATGTGTTGTTTAAATGTTGGGCTGAACTTTAATTACATTACAAAGTCCATGAACGAAATTTTCAATTATTTTATGTGTTATTGAATTTATTTTACTAGTATTTTATTATATTTAGGTAGAATTAGGGTCAGCTACCTATTTAAAGGGGGCATTATTCATTGTAATTGAGAATTAACTAAGAACATTTTTTTACAAATCAAAGTGACTTGTGTCATCTTGAGGGAGTGGATTCTTCCTTGGTTCTACGGAACAAAAGCTTATCAATGTGTGGCAAGCGTTGTGGCGCTTTATCGCTGTTCAAGATTCTCCAAAGAAATACAGAAATGTTTTTAAGAGCAATGTTCTTTAAGGGTTGGACATGATCTTGGAAGGATTTTGTTCTTACAAAATCAAGATTCGCGGTTCTTGAGGCTTAGAACACGTGAAGGGGTTTGCTTGGCTTTGTTCCAGGCAGGTTCTTATCATCACATAATAAAAAATACTCAATAGAGCACTAGAGCGGCTTAAAACGAATAATATTGATTATTCAGATATCATTTAACGGTTAAACGAAAATTACACTTAATGAGACATTCGGTAATTTTCTAAATTAATATGTATATGTATTAGATATAAAATTCGATTAGATATGTATTAATTAATTACCAAATTAATTTGAAACATATGTTAACCATGGATGTATTTTATCATTTAGTCTAAATGTAGAAATACATTATATATTTAATTAAATGAATTAATTGATTAAAATATTAATGAATTAATTCTTTAAATAAATGTATTTTAATTATATAAGTGTATGTCATTTATGGAAATGACATATGTTATACTTTAAATGGTGACATGTGGCCTTTTATTTTGAGTGAATGGGATTAGATATTTTTGGTTAAAATTATTTTGATTAAAAAAATTATTTCTCTCTCTCTCTCTCCCTTTTATGGCCATTTTCGGCCAAGGCATAAAAAGGGAATTGTTCCCTTCCTTCTTTAATACAACAACAAGAAAAAAAGAAAGAAAACCATAAGAGAGAGAAAACTTGATGGAATCAAAGATTAAACCTAAAGCTCAAAGATTTGGGAAAGTTAAGGTAAGTTTCTTAATCTTTGTTGAGGTTCCATTACTTAATTAAATTACATAATATGTATCTTTGATTTTTTCCCTCCTCTTGAATTTGCGTTTTGCTTCTTGGATGCTTGTTGGGATATATATACATGCATGTGTGATGATACTTTGAGCTTAATAATGGTTATTAGAGTTCAATTTTTCTAGGAAATTAAAGTTGACATTCTAGAGTTTCTCTGCTACTTTATGGAATCCTAGAATTGTTCTTGAGTGTTTTTGGATGTAATGAGACTTTAGAAATGTTGGAATGATTATTCTAATGCTAGATTGAAAGTCAATTTGGTGAAAATTTAATTAATTTGATTAATTGGATTTTCTAGGGTTTATGCCTAATGCTAAATTGGGGCTTTTCATTATATGGATGCAATTGAGTATATTAGAAGAATACTAATCATTTTGGTAGTGCTTTGGAAACACTTAATTGTGTAATTGACACTTTTGGACTAAAATGAGCAAAATACAAAAAGTTTGAATTTTTAGACAATTTTCGGTAATAGGGTAATTTGGACATTTCCAAATTTGATTTGGGAATCAATATTAAAATAAATAGTTTATTTTAATTGTCTAAAGAAATTTTTTGAAATTAGAAAAATCTGATTTTTCACCTTCCGCTGCGATACCCGGTTAACCGTAAATACGCCAACAAATGGTATCAGAGCCAGTCTGATTCTTAATCCATGAAATGATTCTAGCTTGATATTTGATATGTAATCTTGTACTTATTTCCGTAGATGCATGTATTCAAAGATTGGATCTAACTAATCTGTTTGACATTTTATTGGAAAATTCCATAGTAATAAGGTTTTAAAGTAATTTATATTTGTGTATGCTTTTTCCTTGGTCTGCCTTATCAATACAGATGTAAATAAATTTCTATGGCTATATTAAAGAACGTGCCAAAGCTGTGAGAATGTAGTCGATAAGAATTTATTTATACCGATTATATTTGGATATAGATCAACTTAATTTAAAATGGAAATCCTGAACGTGCTAAAGCTGTCAGGACTACATGAATATTTTAAATTTATCCTTGATAAGTTAAGCCTTGAAAAAGCCTTATTGTGAACGTGCCAAAGCTGTCACAACGAGAAACGATCAGGATCGAAAATTACGAGTCACTTTTTATGATTGACAATGATTGTCTACCTAATGAATATACGTAGGCGAGAACGTGCCAAAACAGTGAGCCGAAATATATTTATGGATCTAATTCCTACTATAGAATTTAATTTGATTATTTTATATTTTTTGTTTGGGGATTACAATATTGCATGTTTCAGTGGAATTAGATCTTTTAAATTAAAAATCCATGATTTATTTGATGTTTTGTTTGATATTGAATGAAACTATACTCTCTGCTAATATTTCTTTCGCTATCTATATGATAGATTTGCAATGGCCGGCTCTTCGTCTTCCAATCCTTTAGATCGTATGCTTGATGCGAATAAGCTAATAGGGCCTGCAAATTTTGTTGACTGAGAAATGGATTTGAGGATTGTCCTCAAATTCGAGAGGTTATGGTATGTCTTAGATGGACTGGTACCTTTAGCTATACCACCCGAGTCAACACCCGATGAGCATGAAACCTTCTACAAATGGAAGGATGATGAACTAAAAGTTAAATCATATATCATCGGATCGTTGACTCAGAAGCTGAAGAGGCAATATATTGATATGCCTGATTCGTATAGCATAATCTTTCGACTTAGGGAGCTTTTCATGAATCAAGAACAAATCACGGTTCATAGAGTGGCGGTGGAATTGTTTCACTCAAAACTGGATGAGGGTCAACCAGTCAGCCCGTATTTACTTCATATGATTGATTTGATTGATCAATTGAGGCGATACGACTTTTCACTCAATGAAACTCTTGGGCGTAGTTTTATACTAGGCTCGCTCCCGAGCTCATTTTGCCAAATTGTGCTGAATTTTAATATGCATGGGAGTTGCTGTTCTCACAGTGAGTTGCATAGGATACTGCTCACTACTGAGGAGGATCTTAAGAAGGGATTGCTGACTCGCCTTCTGAAACCTACTTCTCTTTTTGCCACTTCTCAAAAGAAGGGCAAAGGAAAGAAGAAGAAAGGTAAAAAGATTTCTCCTCAGGGTAAGATAGAGAAACTGAAACCAAAAGAGCTGCCGAAGACACATGCCACCACTGTAGCAAGGTTGGAAACTAGAAGCGTAACTGTCCTGAATATCTTGCGTAGTTGAAGAGAGATAGAGCCTCTGCTTCAGGTAAATTTATTTTTCCCGTTATTGATATCTCTTTAGCTTGTGAAGCTATTTCTTCCAGTTGGATTTTAGACTCTGCTTGTCCTGTTCACATCTGCAATCCGTTGCAAGGACTGAAGGAAAGTAGAAAGCTGAAATCTGGATCGATGTAGTTGCGTTTCGTGAGTGGAGACTCTTTGGATGCAGTTTTAGTTGGGGTATATGAGATTCCATTGTCCAGTGGGAGCATTTTGTTAAATGACTATTATTTTGTGTCAGGATATGTGGCAAATGTTATATCACTTTTTGTATTAGATACATATAGTTTTTGTGTAAATATTAAGAATCGTTCTTTAATATTTATATAATAAATATAATATTCATATCCTTGAATGTCCAAATGAGAATGGTCATTACATTTTGCATCCATTTAGAGGTATTTTGAATGTTAGGACTAATAAACGAAATAAATCTAATGTTAATGATACTGAACTATGGCACATTAGGTTAGGTCATATTAGCGTATGACGCCTTACCTAGTTGGTTAGGAATGGTTTGATTGAGAATCGCACTATTGAGTCTTACCCGAATTGTGAATCTTGTATTTAGGGTAAAATGACAAAAATCTCATTTACCGGTGTAGGACATCGAGCCACAGACTTATTGGAACTAGTACATTATGATGTATGTGGTCTCATGAGTCTTACTGCTCATAGTGGCTATTCATACTTCGTTACCTTCACCGATGATTTGTCTCGGTATGGTTATGTTTATTTGATAAAACATAAATCGGAAACTTTTGAAAGGTTCAAAGATTTCCGAAACGAAGTGGAAAAATAAACTAAAAAATTCATCAAATGCCTACGATCGGATCGATGTGGTGAATCTATGAGCGGTGAGTTCACTGATTATTTAAAAGAGAATGAGATTCTCGCTCAATATACTTCTCCAGGTACTTTACAACACAATGGAGTGTCTGAAAGGAGAAATCGAACTTTATTGGATATGGTTCGTTCTATGTTGAGTTATACATATCAACCTTATTACCTGTGGGGCTATGCACTCATTACTGCAGTTCATCTTTTGAACAAAGTTCCTTCCAAGTATTTTCCTAGGACTCCATATCAGATATGGACTAGTAAAAAACCGAACCTTAATTATATTAGGGTTTGGGCTGTCCTGCGTACGTCAGAGTGGCACGACAGGATAAACTTTTGTCTCGAGGGCAAAAGTTTAGGTTTTTTGGGTATCCTTCCATTACGAAAGAATATTTGTTCTATGATTCTGAGCGTCGAAACGTGTTCGTACCTCGCTTCACAATACATACACAAGTTGAACTTGATGAAGTTCAACCTATAACCGACGAACCATAGGAGGAACATGAGGTTCAAGAAGGTGAAAGATCTTTGACGCACACACTTCGTAGGTCGAATATGGTCATAAGACCTCCTGAACACTTTTCTTTGATACAGGAAAGAGGTTTTGATATGTTCCTTGCAGAAGAGACTGACTCGAGGACTTACAAAGAAGCGATGTTGGATATTGATTATGTGAAATGGCAGGAAGCCATGAAATCAGAGTTAGACTCAATACATTAGAATCAAGTATGAGATTTGGTTCCTCTTCTTGAAGGAATCGTTCCTGTCGGTTGTAAATGGGTTTATAAAAGGAAGAGAGGGTCTGACGGAAGTGTTGAAACTTTCAAGGCTCGGCTGATTACAAAAGGTTACACACATCGACCAGGTTTCGACTACGATGAAACCTTTTCACCAGTAGCGATGTTGAAGTCTATTAGGATTTTATTGGCTATAACTATCTACTATAAATACATGATTTGGAAAATGGATGTGAAAACGACATTCTTGAATGGATTTCTTGATGAAGAAATCTATATGGAATATTCGGAGGGTTTTGCATCCAGCCAAGACTTAAATATGGTTTGTAAACTTAAGAAGTCCATTTATGGACTTAAACAAGCTTCATGGAGTTGGAATCTTCGATTCGATGAGGTTATTAGATTGTCTGGTATCCTCAAGAATACAAAAGAATAGTGTGTGTATAAAAATATCATTAGGGCCATGATGGTGTTTTTAGTTTTCTATGTGGATGACATCCTGATCATTGGGAATGATATTTGGATGATGCAGTGCGTGAAAGCTCATCTCTGTAAAAACTTCTCTATGAAAGACTTGGGTGAAGCTTCTTATGTCTTGGGCATAAAACTCTATAGAGATATAGAGATGAAGCTTATTAGATTGTCTCAGTCTACTTACATAGATAAGATCTTAGAAATGTATAAGTTCAGTAACTGTAAGACAGTTAACATACCTTTCCGACATGGTATACAACTTTTGAAGAAAATGTGTATGCAAACTGAAGATGAGAAGATTAGAATGTCTAATCTACCTTATACTTCGTGTTTGGGTAGCATTATGTATGCTATGTTGTGTACGCGACCAGATTTTAGTCACTCGGTTAGTGTAACTAGTAGATATCAATCGAATCCGGGTAATGACCATTGGATAGCCGTTAAACATATCCTGAAGTATCTTAGGGTACTAAGGATAAGTTTTTGATTTATGGAGAATGAGAATTGCAAGTTAAAAGGTATACGGATTCGGATTTCCAATCGGACCCGGATGATAGAAAGTATACATCGGGATTCGTATTTACCTTTAACGGCACTGCAGTCAGTTGGAAAATTTCCAAACAAGGATCGACAACTGATTCCACTATAGAGGCGGAATATATTGCAGCATCTGAGGCTGCAAAAGAAACTGTCTGGATTAGAAACTTTGTCATAGAATTGGGAGTTGTCCCAAACATTGAGAATCTGATTCCTTTGCACTGTGATAATATCAGAGCTGTTGCGCATGTAAAGGAACCCATGGCACATCAAAATTCGAAGCATGTGGAATAAAAGTACCATATAATTTGAGAGATCGTGTCGCGTGGAGACATTATCGGATGTAAGATACGAAGTGGGGACAACATAGCAGACATTGTCCTAAGTTATTTGATAAGCATGCAGAGGCGATGAGTATGAGATACTATCAGTTATGACACTAGAGTACGTGGAAGAAATTATTGGAGTTAGTACTCGGCGTGCCAATTTCTCATCTATTTTCTTGTAAATACGTGTATGAATAATATTTTACTATGAATAAAATATACAGTTTCGTCAATATATTATCTTTTAAATAGTAAAGACGTACAAGACCAATGAATGATTAAGTTATAACGTAATTGCAAAAACATCGCAATTGACATTGATAAATATTATAACAGTATCATTCTTAAACGGTTCCTGGTCAAGGTTTACATTCTTGGTCTGTAGGTAAACCCTGGAGACCAATAGGTGTTGTATATCGAAATAATGGATTCCGATGGTTTATCTCAGTGAGCTACGAGTCTAGAGAGACTTATATAGACATGTAGATGTTCATAGCGGATGAGCACTGAATGACTCACGGAAGATTCCTAATAGATGATACGCTTGCGTCAATAGGAATCTTCTCGAATTGAGTAGCATAATGGCCATTTGACTTGAGATACCACTGTGGGTATATGAGTTATCCTCCACACTTTGATGGCATTCACGTCTTTGACCTTTTTAGGTTAGACCTTTGCCTGTTCGTTGGGTATAGACTGATGCTCATGATATTCAATGATGTATTCAGAGAGGATCCGTCAGTCATGCGTACAAGATTTAGGTGTCCACTACGTGAGATTGCGATTTTGTCAAATCCATGGTCATGGTACACTCGGAATGAGTTCTGAGTGTTATTGAGAAATCAAAAATCTATACGTCGACGGGATTATACCTTATGAGATTTGATGATTATATCTATATCTCTGGTATTTATCCAGATACCTATGACAGAAGGATTATACGTATGCGAAGATCTCAACTTGTATAGTTCAACGAGAATATCCATGGTCGTCATAATTTATGAGTGGGTAAATTATGGACACATGATTGGATTCCGTGACGGATATATATGAACTTAGAGAGTCTCACATAATTAAAAATACTCGTAGAGCACTAGGGCGACTTAAAACAAATAATATTGATTAATCAGAAATCGTTGAAGGGTTAAACGGAATTTACACATGAGGAGACATTCGGTAATTTTCTAAATTAATATGTATATGTATTAGATATATAATTTGATTATATATGCATTAATTAATTACCAAATTAATTTGAAACATATGTTAACCATGTATGTATTTTATCATTTAATGTAATGTAGAAATACATTATATATATAATTAAATAATTAATTGATTAAAATTAATTAATTAATTCTTTAAATAAATATATTTTAATTATATAAGTATATGTCATTTATGAAATGACATATGTTATACTTTAAATGGTGAAATGTGGCCTTTTATTTTGAGTGAGTGGGATTATATATTTTTGGTTAAAATTATTTTGATTAAAAAAATTATTTTTCTCTCTCTCCCTCTTTTATGGCCATTTTCGGCCAAGGCTTAAAAAAATGAATTGTTCCCCTTCTTCTTTAATACAACAACAAGAACAAAAGAAAGAAAACCCTAAGGGGGAGAAAACTTGGTGGAATCAAATATTAAACCTAAAGCTCAAAGATTTGGGAAAGTTAAGGTAAGATTCCTAAACTTTGTTGAGGAAATTGTTTCCCTTACTTAATTAAATTACATAAGATGTATCTTTAATTTTTTCCTCCTCTTGAATTTGGGTTTTGCTTCTTGGATGCTTGTTGGGATATATACATGCATGTGTGATGATACTTTGAGCTTAATAATGGTTATTAGAGTTCAATTTTTCTAGGAAATTAAAATTGACATTCTATAGTTTCTATGCCACTTTATGGAATCCTAAAATGATTCTTGAGTGTTTTTGGATGTTGTGAGACTTTAAGAATGTTGGAATGATTATTCTAATGCTATATTGAAAGTCAATTTGGTGAAAGTTTGATTAATTTGATTAATTGGATTTTGTGGGTTTATGCCTAATGCTAAATTTGGGATTTTCATTCTATGGATGCAATTGGGTATATTAGAAGTAAACTAATCATTTTGGTAGTGTTTTGGAAAAACTTAATTGTGGAATTGATAATTTTGGACTAATATGAGCAAAATGTAAAAAGTTTGTATTTTAGGCAATTTTCGGTAATGGGGCAATTTGGACATTTTTAAATTTGATTTGGGATTCAATATTAAAATAATTCTAAAACAAGCTTGAGTAAGTTTTTTAAATTAAGCAAGCATAAGGAAAAACATAAGAAAAATTAGAATAAAGAAGTGTTTAGATAAGCTTTGAAAGTTCTTTACATTTTTCAACAATGAGGAGAATATTGAAGGGGTTTTATAGCGGAAATCCGGTAACGCAGCGGAACAGTGGAAAATCAAAATTTTCCGATTTCAAAAATTTTTCTCGGATAAATTAAATAAACTTATTTATTTAATTATCTAATTATCAAATTATGAAATATTACACAACAAATCATATTTTTGTGTAATTACCGAATTACCCCTAAACATTGCATTTTGTTCATTTTAATCCGAAATTGTTCGAAACGATTTTGGATGATTCTAAATCATTACAAATATGAATTTAACATGTCCTACACATTGAAATTCAAATTGCAACAAAAATTCCCAAAATATGATGCCTTGGCCGAGAGCCTCCTTAGTGGGGAAATTGTGTATTTTGCACTTTACATGTTCAAAACACATGAAGATGAAATCCAATCAAACCAATATTTTATATGCATCATACACACATCCATATACACCATATAAATGAAAAGCCTCAAATTTGGAAGTGGTCTTAAAACCTAATTTTTCAATTTCATCAAATTGGACAAATTAAACAAAATTAGTAAAATCCAATACTTCAATCACGTTTCTTCCATTACAATCAAGCCTCACCACAATGAAACAACTATAGAACAAATCTAGGTCATTTAAGAGTGGGTCAATAACTCTAGATTAGCAACAAGTTTCTCAAACCATCAAAAAAAAGCTTACTAACTCATTAGTAACATTCTATGATCATTTATACATGCTCAACCCAATCCAAAATTTCCATCCTCCAAAAATACATAGAATAAAGAATAGAAAAACATGAAAACATCACAAGATGAAGCCCACAACAAGAGGAATATTTTTCTCTCTAATGGAAGATTGGAAATACTTACTTAAATCCAAGCTTTTTCTTTGTTTTTCTTTTCTTTTCACAAGCTTCTTTGTCTTTCCTTTTAATGGAGTTTTTGGTAAATGTTTGACTTAATGAAACCCTAAAAGAAACAAAACAATTTATACAAAAAATTTTAGCCCTTGGCCGAAAATTGTATATGGCAAAATATCATGATATTTGTTTTTTGTTTCATTTAATTACAACTTGTCCACTTGGTAAATTGATCATTACACCTTTAATGAATAATTCAAACAAGTCAACAATTGCATCTAAGTCATTAAATAAAATATCATAACCTAAAATATTCATACTTTAATTAATTTAATCATTTAACAATTAATTAAATAATTAATTAATTAAATAAAAATATATTAAATATATGTATTATATTTACAATAAATATCAAATACATATATATTTATGATATTAGTCAAATCTCAATTTGACAATTAATTAATGTGTATTTGAATTAATCTAGCATTAAATGCAAATACACAAAAATTAAGGAAATGACTATCGGGTCCCTACACATGTATTTTCGTTTAACCTTTAAACGACTTTATAAATAATCAATATTATTTATAAATAATCAATATTATTTATAAATATTGCCCTAGTGCTCTACGAGTATATTTCATTAGTGAGACTCTCTAGATTCAAGCATATCCGTCATGAAATCCAATTTCGTGTCCATAATTTATCCACCCGTAAATTATAACGATCACAGATAAACTCGCTGAATCATATAGGTCGAGGTCATGGAAAATGTATAATTCCTCCATCACAGGTATCCGGATATATCCCAGAGATATATATGTAAACGTCAAATCTCTATAGGGATTATCCCGTCGACATCTTTATTAGCAATCTCAAAAAGAACATTTAGAACTGGCTTCTAAATTGTACCACGGGCCCATGGTTTTTATCTGATTGCTAATCATATGGACTACTTATTCTCTGATACACAGAACTGACGGATCCTATCTCGATACACACAGGACACCATGAGGATCTATCCACACCCAACGAACATGCGGAGGTCTGATCTAAATAGATCGGTGACATGACTGCCATCTAAGTGTGGAAGATGTCTCATGTGCCCACAGTGGTATCTCAAGTCGAAGAATCACAAGTGCTACTCAACCCGATAAGATTCTTATTGACGTTTGTGTACCATCCATTAAGAATCTTCGGTGAGTCGTTCAATGTTTATCCGCTATAAACACCTACACGTCTATATTAGTCTCCAAGACTTATGGTTCATTGAGAAACCATTGGAATCATATATTCCAGTATACGACATGTACCTGTTTCAACGGGTTTACTATACTGACCAAGTAGTGCAAACCTTGACCAGGAACTGTCTGAGAATGACAACGTCATGATACAACTCAATGTCAGTTGCGACGCTTTTGCAATAGCATCATGACTAGTCATTCCAAGGTCATTACGTCTTTACCATATTAAAAGATATATTATATTATAGAAACTACATATATTATTCATAATAATAACGTTTTACAGAAGTATTCTCAAAGAAATACAACCGGAATTGGCGCTCTGAGCACCAACCCCAACAAATATTACATCTCTGGTTCAAGCTTGAGCCAGTTTTTTAATTAAGCTATTTTTTTTATATATTTGATAGATAATAATATAGCTTGAAGTTGAAATTAGGTTAATAAATTTGTGCATGGATGCTTTGGAAGTAGACAGATAATATCGTTACTGACATGGGATAAATAGGGATATAAAATAAAAATTAAAGATAATGCTTTATGTTTATATGATAAAGACAACTATTTGATATGTGAATGTTCTTTATCTAATGGTTATTATGTTTTGAAATAATATCGATATGAGTAGAGCAAAATACAAGTAAAAGATCCGAATTAAAAAATACTGAATTATTGTTGGAGTTGGTGCTTGGAGCGCCAATCCGAATAATTTATTGTACATTATATTTTATTATTTATTAATAAAATAACTACATTTTCATTTCAATCTTGTTAATGATAATGTCATTATGCATATTAGATTGATATATAAATATACTAAGAATGATATCGAACTTAGAACAGTCATATATCAATACTGAACACTAAGTGACCCAACATTGTGATAATATCACTACTATAAACTATTCTTAAAGCAAATATTCATAGTCGTTGGTTGGGAAGACGATCGAATTCCTATAACAAGAAGACTAGCACATCGTATATTGGAATTGGAGTTCCAATGATTTAACCAATGTACCATGACAGGTAAGCTCGTATAGACATGTGGATTTTCGTTGGAGCGAATACTGAATGACTCACAGGTAATTCCTAATAGTTGGAAGTACACACCACCGTCAATAGGAATTTCCTCGAGTCGAATAACATTTGTGATCTTTTGACTATAGGATATCATTGATTTTGTGTGTGATCCTCAACATTTTGATGCCATATATGTCAGAGACCTTTCATGGTCTGACCGCTAGATAATCATTGGGTGTGGACCGATGCACTCGTTAATCAAGTGCGTATCAAGATAGGATCCGTCGGCCCATATGTGGACCGCCAGGGGTTAAGGTATCCAGATGATTAGTCAAGAATCTTAAGACTTTGGCCAAAGCCGATCACATAGGGTGGATCACATATAACAGAAATGATGTTTTGATTAGTTGTAAAGAACCATGGATATGTCGATATGAGATGTGTTGGGTTTTCTAGGTCAAGCCAAGATCAAATTAAGCAAGAAATCATGTGAATACAACAAAGTAAGAATGCGGAAAATACTTACAATGCTCGGTTGGATATTGAAGAGAAGTTCAAAACTTTGCCTCCATGGAAGTTGCTCCAAGCTTTCTTTGATGTATGTTGAGCTTCCAAGCTTGTTGAATGAATTCCAAACTCATGAGATTGTTTCCCTATCACCTTTGTATAACTCTTTTATGTGTTAGCATAGGAGATTTTGCAACAAAATCCCTTGGTTTCCTTCTTGTAACTCTCGGCCAAGGAGAGTTTGTGAGAGGGAGAAGGCCTTTCGGCCAAGCCAACTCCAAGAGGGAGAGAAATAGAGAAAAGGCGTGAATGGAGAGAGAATGAAGAAGATACGTGAGTGTGTTTTTGTTATTTGATTTCAAAAAATCAAATACCATTTACCAATTTTCCGAAAGTTGGTACAAGTCATTATCACATCAATTAAAATATTGCTTGTGTAAGAAACAAGCAACCATCAAATCCCATCTACTTCTATCAACAAAAAGTTGATAAAGTTGACTAGGTGATGTGACAAGAGTGGGCCCCACTTTAATTCAAAATCTGAGTGGGTCCACAAACACACTCCGGGCTCGGGTTCGTTAATTCCGAATTAACGAATTTTCCGTTGCGACGCAATTAAATCAAATTTAATTAAATAATTATGCCTAGCAAAATTACTATTCACGATGCTCGCACATTAATTCTAAATTAATTCGTTTGCCCGAATTAAAATCTAATTTTAATTCCGTTATGAAATCTAATTTCATTTAATATATCGAATATATTATTTTATCGATTAATTCCAAATTAATCGTTCTCTCTCTTTAAATAGTGTTTTATCCCAGATAAAATCTCTCCGCAATTAATCCTAGATTAATTTTCTCTCTCATCTAATTAATCCCAGATTAATTATGTTCGAGTCATACGTCATCGGTGAATCTTCGGGAAGCGACTCATGATATCCCTGGATATGTTGGCAGTAAATCCGGTCATCGGAATATCCGAATACGTGCGTACTTGGTACCACGTTCTTACCGATTTACAAGACATGGTTGGCTTCTAGCAAAGCACCGTGCCTACCTAATTCTCCAGAAATATTCTTTTAAGGAATATGTAATCTGTGTCAGGCGTAGTATACATAGTATTGCGTATTGCGATCCAGTATCGAATGTCACATGCTAGGCCTGGGGCTGGAAATGTGTCTGCCCCGTACGAAGCATATATCGGATCTCTAGTAACTAGTCTCTATAATCGGATAATCATAACCTAGTCATATTATCCTGATGACTGCAGTACAAAAGAGTACTAGTTCCGTATCCTGCGTGATCATCATCTCCATATGACTGGAGTGATACTTCCATCTTGACATCACACCCAATACACTACGATTCTCAGTATACCCAGAAGAGGCGTACACAGAACCTGTTAAAGCCATGGACGACCAAAACCAAAGTATACTGATTGTCGCAAATATTAGCGATGCAAGTCTCATGTTAAGACCAAATACACCTACCCTGATTCAGACTTCCATAGACACATAGTCATACTACCAATGGAATTCCGAGGGGTCTATCCAGAACGAAGCTGTTCCCGTACCATCGGTAAACACAACCTCCTATTACACTTGCATAAGTATCCAATACTTAAATATATGATAACTATGCCGTTATGCTCCCATAACGCGCACAAGTGCAATACTAGTCTATTCCGCATTATCGATGTCCAATCTCGATAATACTACGACTAGTGATATTTTAATGATTAAACCTTAGTGGATTAATACTGTCTCATAGCTTATTAATCCGGAACTAATCATATGGACTTTTATCATTTATATATCTTGGTAATCCAATTACAAATGATAAAAGAGCAATTTCCTTTGTCATATAGTTAATTTGTACAACAACACCATGTTCTGTACAAATAGTGATGTTATGGGTCATAATTGTCCAACAAGATGTGCGCCTTGAAAACTTGACGGTGTCATATATATTTCCTAATCACAACTCGGATAACCTACGACGGAGTGATTGTTAAACATATGTGATGATCTCGACTTGTATAGTTCAGAAATATCGTTCGTGTTCTTCGTAAATTCGGAGGTGACTGAATTGCGTACATATAAGCTAGGTTTATATGAAGAACGTCTCTGGACTTAAAGAGTCTCACAATATAAAGTGTACTCGTTGAGCACTTGGTGATGAACACTAAAAAGTACACATTAATTAAAAGAAAAATTAATCAATTTACACTTGTAGTTTCATTAATTTTATTGATTTAACATATTAATTAATTTTATGTTTTATATATTTTATTGAGATTCTTATTTCTTATGTAGATGAAATAATACTTTGGATACATAACTAGAAAAAATGGACATGACATTTGGATTTTGGAAGTAAAAAACTTAAAAAGGTGTTTTAATAGTGTACAAATTCAGAAATTCCAACCATGTGCAATTTTCATATTTTGGCCATAACCTCTTACTCCGATATCGGATTGAAGTGATTCCAGTTCCAGATGAAAGACGACTCAAAGATCTACAACTTTGCTGTTGATAAGATTTTCTATTTTTATGAAGTTTTCAAGACCGAAATTGATGACTTATCCAAAGTGTGTTATATGTAATTATTAAAGTCAAATAAAAAAAATATATTTGATGTTGGTAATCCACCTTTGGGTGGATTGTCAACATCCCTTGCATGTTTGGTGGAGTGATTGCAATTGAAAATTGCAATTGCAATTGCAATTGCAAAGGTGCCATCACCTCTATAAATAGAGGTGCTCAACACCTCAATTTAGTCAGCCTGCTCCATGATTTTCCTCTGAAAATTTGTAAAGTTTCAGCTCTTATGTGTTTTTTTTTTAATTTCTTTTTCTTTTAGTAATAAAATTATGAGTATTTTTATTCAAATTATGAGTAGCTAATTTCGACCTGTTGGGGTAATGGGTGAAGCTTTTAATATGAAAATTTAGATTAATCTTATTTATATTATAATATATAAATTGTAATCTAATGATTAATATTTAATTTAAATTTGGATTAATTATTGACAAACTTGGTACGGCCTATATGACTGGTTTTATTTATTTGGCATAATTGAGTACTTAATTGAACTTGTTATAGACAAAAGCTATCACCGTCTTTATGACTGTTTTAAATATTTTGACATAATTAATTCCTGAAATAAATTAATTGAGTAATAATGATAATTTATATATTATAAAAAGTAAGATTTCTAAATTTGAAATATTAAAAGTGGATCTCATAACCCCAATATTTTATTTTATTATTGTAGTTTAATTTAAAATTTTTAATCACTTCAAACAAATCAAACTTTTTTATTTTTACTCAAATAATTATTTTATTTTACTAAATTTATTCCTTGTGGATCAACCCCGGACTTACCGGGTTATTTTATTACTTTAACACTCTTATACTTGGGAGTAAAATACCACTTTTTGAGTGTGTCACTTGGGTAGCCGATAAGTTTTGATAATAAATAATATTTGATATTATAATTATCAACTAAAATAATTAAGTGTTATTAAATAAAATTAATTATTTACTTTGACCTAATTGGATTAATTAGATTAATCCAAAATCACACAAGGGCTTTATTATAATTTCATAAATATCTCTACCATTGGAGGATATTTTGATAATTATAAATATGTAATAATAGGTGTATTTGGCTTGATTTAATTAGATTAAATCAAAGTGGTAGACATTCAACTAATCCATTAATTAAACTTTATCTTGATTTAATTGGATTAAATCAAAGTGGCAGACAAATATGATTAGTCACACATAATTATACATATTTGGATAAATTGGAATAAGGCCACATAAAAGTTGATTATAACTTTTATTAATTAAAAATTGCATAAGTTTTGCTATAAAAGGCAAGCTTAAGCAAGTTTTTAATGAAGACAAAGTAAGCTAAAACAAGAATTAAGTAAAAGAAAGAAATATTAGCCTAAGTAAAGTTTTTGTGGGAGAAGCTTTGGAAGTTCTCTACAACAACAAGGAGAAGAAGATCAGATCTTCATATCAAGCTTGCTATCTTTGAAAGCTCTCAACAACAACAAGGAGAAGAAAATTGGATCTTCAAATCAAACTTGCTAGCTTTGGAAGTTCTCTACAACATTTCAACAAGGAGAAAAAGATTGGATATTGGAATCAAGCTTGCTAGGTAAGTTTGATCTTCTCTAAAGCTATATTTTCATTAGTGAGTTGTTATCATTAATGAAACATATAGCGGTGTATTATGTATTGGATACATAATAACATAGCTTGATGTTGAAATTAAGCTAATGAATTGTGTATGGATGTTTTGGAAGCATCAACACAATATGCTTGTAATTGGGTCAAAATGTTCATGTTGGACATGTAACATAAAATTAGAGTTTTGAACTCTAGATGATAGCTTGGTGCTATGACTACCATTATAAAATCACTTGACCACCTTTGAGTGACCTAGAATTCTTCACAAGTCACTTTATTGTGGGATTCTATTTTGGTTTATGTTTTGATTCAAAGAAATACATTTATGTATTTAAAATATATGTGTGTTTATTGTATAATATGTGTTGATGCTGGTTTTGATGTTAAAATTGGATTTTAGGTGTATTGCAGTGTTTGGAGAAAATTAGAAGTGTTTTGGATTGGATTCAAGGCAAATTTACTCACAACCAATATTTTACAGAGGTAAGCATCGCGACTCCGATCTCCAGCGTTGTGACTTTCACCTCTTAGAGATGCTGGCGTTGCGAAGCTCACCCTTGCACGTCACGACGTCGAGCATTCATAGATTGGGTGTTGTGACGCCCAAGCCTGCACATAGCGACACGTCGAGAGCTATTGCCCATGAGCACTGAAACTTCATTTTCTCCGTTCCGAAGTTTCCGAACTCCGATTCGACCCCAAATTTTTCCTACGAACTCGTAATGGAATATAGTATTCCATAAAATAATTTAAAAATACACCCATACTTTATATCCATGGGTTAGACCCACTTCCACTACGCGGGACATCAATCTGACCCTAGGGGTTCCATAATTGCCACAACAATTATGACATATGAGATTGGGCCATATAGGTGTTAGACGCTTATCAAAATTGGTTAAGAATGGTTTTATTGAAGATTTTACCATAGATCCTTATCCGATTTATTAGTTATGTATCCAAGGAAAAATGACAAAGGCTCAATTTCTTGGTGTTGGATACCGTACTGATGATTTATTGGAATTAGTACACAGTGATGTTTGTGATGCATTAAATCATATCTCTCATGATGGTTCAACATACTTGTTGATTTTAACTGATAAAAAGTCAAGATATGGATATGTTTATTTGATGAGACATAAATCAGAAACATTTGAACAATTCAAAATATTCTGAAATGAAGTAGAAAAATCGGTAAATTTATCAAGTGCCTTCTACCAGATCGAGGTAGTGAGTACATGAGCAATGAATTCATATGTTATTTAAGGGAGAATGTGATTCTCACCCTATATAGCCCACCAGGAACTCCACAGCACAATGATGTGTTTGAGCGGAGAAATCATAATTTATTGGATATGATGTGATCTGTGATGAGCTATACATATCTTTCTTATTACCTTTGGGGTTATACTTTACTTACTACTGCCCACATATTTAACAGAATTCCATCAAAAGCTGTTTCTACTACCCCATATCAAATATGATAATGTAGAAATCCAAGCCTTAGATATTTAAAAATTTGAGGTTGTCCTACATATGTTAGAGTTACGCAATGGTATAAACTAGCACCTATGAGGTCTAAATATAGGTTCGTTGGATATCCTGAAAATTTTTTGGGATATCAATTCTATGATTCCGAGAAACGAAATATATTTGTTACTCATTTTGTCACTTTTCTTGAAAAGAAATTTTTGAGAGAAAGTGAAAATGGTAGAAAGATTGAACTCGATAAGTTTGATCTCAATATTGAACCTGTGTAACATCCCCCTCTAGGAGATGCTACCAGCAAGGAATAGGCCATCCTATCTCCCCCGAGCCTCTGAATTTCTAACAATGAACAATACAACTAACCTCATCTCAAACATAAACTCATGCATAGGGAGCATTGCCCAACTTAATATCATAAAATGCAATTTAATACTCATAATTTGAATACTCAATAATATCACACTTTATAATTCTATACATGGACATTTTAATACATTTCAAAGACTTTTACATTACTAATAATTGACATGAGACTTCACTTTGACTCTGACTATTCTGAACCTTTATACTCGACCTAGTAGACTCAAACACCGTAGTGACTGCCGTTAGTATCCATCCTCTCAAGCTCGTCCTCCGGGTATTCCTGAAAAACTGAGAAACTGGGAGGGGGGTTAGATCGTTTGAACAACCTAGTGAGTAGACGGTTTAAAACAAAAACTGAAATACTTTATGAAAATCCATTCTTCTAAAACTGAAATCTTTTCAAGGAAACTGTCTTTTCTCAAAACTCTTTCCTTTCTGAAATAGATCTCTTTCTGGAAAACCCTTCTAAAACCTTTCCTTATGTAAAACTCCGAGTTTCTCATTAAATCGTTCCTTTTAAAAACTCTTTTATAAAACTATCATTCTAAAAACCATATCTCCGAAAATCATATCTTTGAAAATCATAAATCTGAAATCTATTTTCTGAAAATCTGTCTCTGAAAAACCTGACGTATTTGGGCGTTACATCTCGCCGTCCCCCTATACGCCTAAACTGAAAAACATCTCTTTGAAAAACTTGACGTATGAGGGCGTTACGTCTCGTCGTCCCCTATATGACTAAACTAGTGGTCTTGGGGCGTTACGTCTCGCTGTCCCCCAAGCCACTGAACTAGAGCCAGATGTGCGGATCAATGCTATCATCTCGACTCTGAATCTAGGGTTTAGGGGCATTACGTCTCGCATTCCCTATAGCCCTGAAAGCTAGGATCTAAAGGGCATTACGTATCACCATCCCCCAAGACCTGCTCTACATGTTCACATATTATATCCATCAATTCCAATACCCGTCAATTTTATATTTCACATCTGAGGTGGGTTTTTCCCACATGCCTCCAAAAATCATCAAACTCATGCTTTCAAAAATCAAAGCTTTCTAAAACATTCTCATTCATAAAAAAACTGAAATAACTTGGCTAACGCCCTATGTGCAAAAAGCAAATAAGTAGAAATCAATTTGAGAAAATGGTTCACTCACAGATTTGGATTATGGCTGACATTATTTTATTTCACTGAAGGAAGTTGTGGTTCTTGCGATGATCTATAATTGATAGTATACAAGTCATGAATTATGCTTGTAACATGACATAATGCGTGTATATGTGCTGATACGCAACCCATAGGGTAGCCTCTAACATCTTAAGATGAAACTGGAATGGCTAAAACTGATTCTAAAAAAATATCTCGCGTCGCGACGCCAGGCGTTGCGCGTTGCAACTCCCACTGGTTCAGACCTGAGGCAGAGAGCCTCTGCTTGTTGCGCGTCGCGACTCTGAGTTTTACGTGTCGCGACTCTCACATGATCAGACCTGAGGCAAAACCTCTGCTTGTTCCGCATCGTGACACTGAGTGTTGAGCGTCGCGACGCCCACTCAAATAGAATCGAGGCAGAGTGCCTCTGTTTGTTACGCATCATAATGTTTGATATCGAACGTCGCGACGCTTGGCCGATTTCAATGCTTAGCACAAACTCTCCAATAAAATTGCCAAATAAATTCCCACCATCATACTAACATCTTCATAAAAGCACTTACCTAACTCAACATTGTTACTTGCTATACCAATAATCCACTATCAAGGCACCCTCTAATATCATAAACCTTAATTTAACTCAATATTTGGAATTCCCAAAATTTGGGCATTTCTCAATGTAATAAGTTTCCTAGTCCATTATCCACCTTAATGCAATCCCTAGTATGCCAATAACACCAGTATAACATCATTTCTTCAAAACATCATAATTCAAGTTTTGGGTCAAATTTTCCTTACCTCAACTCATTTGATTTTCTTCACCAATCAAGCCTTCTAAGCTTGCTATTCCTCTTCCTAACTTGTTGTGAGTTGATTTTCATTTGATTCTTCTTTAATTTGGGTGAGAAAATGGCTTCCCCTCTTCCTCTACCTTCTTTCTTCTTCATTCCCATGATTTCTCCTCTTCTAAAAATATTAGGGATGATTGAATAGTGTTCTAATTTTATACTAGGGACTAAATATTTAATGATTAAATGAAAAAAATCAGAAATTTTGAGAGTTCTCTAGATTAGTTCTCGGGTACTATTCATCTAATTTTTGAGCTGCGTTTTTTGCCCACTTTTGGTTCCGAATTTAGGAAATCGTTCAACATAAAAGTTGTAGATCTTGGTCTTAGATTTCCGAAGATATAAAATTCATAAAAATCTGAGATCATATGAAAAGGTTATGCCCCAAATACTAAGGGTTGTTCGGAATGGAACGTAAGCTAAATTCCGCATCGGAACTGCAAGGAATTTGCCGAATGTTCCAAAAATCATTTCATGAGCACGTATATGCTTGAACATGATTTACATCATGTATTATTCCATCCATAACTTAGTAGTCATCGGGGTAACCGGGGTGTTATAAATTCTCCCCCTAAATAGGATCTGTCCTCGAATCCATTCTGATGTTGAACTTCTTAGGTCCGTCTTGGTTTAAAGACATCTGATCTCTGCTGCGGTTATGTTGGACAATTATGACCCATAGCATCACTATTTTGTAAAGGACATGGTGTTCTTGTACAACATTAACTACGTGACAAAGTAAATTGCTCTTTTATCATTTTGTAATTGAATTACTTGGATATATATAAATGATAAGAGTCCTTATGATTAGTTTCGGATTAATAAAACATGAGGCAGTATTAATCTACGAAAGGTTTAATCATTAAATATCCATAGTCGTAGTATTATCGAGACTGGACATCGATAATGCGGAATAAGCTAGTACTGCACTTGTGCGCATTATGGAAGCTTAACATCATAGTTCTCATATATTTAAGTATTGGATACTTATGCAAGTGTGATAGGTGGTTTTGTTTGCCGATGGTACGGGAACAGCTTCGCTCTGGATAGACCCCTCGGAATCCCATTGGTAGTATGACTATGTGTCTATAGGAATCTGAATCAGGGTAGGTGTACCTGGTCTTAACCTGAGACTTGCATCGCTAATACTTGCGACAATCAGTATACTTTGGTTTTGGTCGTCTGAGGCTTTAACAGGTTCTGTGTACGCCTCTTCTGGGTATACTGAGAATCGTAGTGTGTTGGGTATGATGTCAAGATGGAAGTATCACTTCAGTCATATGGAGATGATGATCATGTAGGGATACATAACTGGTACACTTAAATGCTGCAGCTATCGGGATAATATGACTAGGTCATGATTATCCGATTACAGAGACTAGTTGTTAGTGATCCGATATATGCTTCGTACGGGGCAGACACAATTCCAGTCCCAAGCCTAGCATGTGACATCCAATACTAAATCGTAATACACATTACACTGTATACTACGTCTAATAAAGATTGTATATTCTTCGTTGAATATTTATGGAGAATCGGGTAGGCACGGTGCTTTGCTAGAAGCCAACCATGTCTTGTAAATCGGTAAGAACGTGGTACGGGGTACGCACGTGTTCAGATATTCCGATGACCGTATTTACTGCCAACATATCCAGGGATCTTTTGGGTCGCTTCCCAAATATTCACCGATGAGATTTGACTCAAACAGAGATTTAATCTGGGATTAATTATGAGAGAGAAAAATTAATCTGGGATTAATTACGGCAAGAATTAATCTAGGATTAATTAACAGAGAGAAAAATTAATTTGGGATTAATTGTATCAAGAATTAATCTGGGATTAATTCGACAAGAAGAGAGAACGCGATTAATATGGAATTAATCGGTAAATTAAATTAAATAATTAAATTGTATTTTTTTATTTAATTTATTTATTTGGGCTAAAATAATATATTGGATATATTAAATGAAATTGGATTTCAATGCGGAATTAAATTGGATTTAATTATAGCGAATGAATTAATTTGGAATTAATTTGTAAGCGACTTCCGTAATAATTTTGCTAGGCATTATTATTTAATTAAATTGGATTTAATTACGTTGCGATGAAAAATTCGATTAATCGGATTAAACGTAACCGAGCTCGAAGTGTGTTGTCTAATCCCACTTGAATTTTGAATTTAATTGGGTGGGACCCACCACTCACATCACTTGTCAAAGGTGATGGTGGTAGTTGGTAAAAAGTAAATGGTTTTTTTCAAAAACCACTTGCCTTTATCCAACATGGTTTTTGAAACCATATATAACACACACTTATTTTGGAAACCATGACTACTCATCTTCTCCCAAAATTATCTCTTTGGCCGAACACTATACTCATTGGAGGAGAAATTTTTTCTTTCAAAATTTGTTCTTGCTAGCACATAAGGAGTGAATCAAGGTGATAGAGAAACCCACCCAAGTGTTGGAAACACTCAAGAAAGCTTGGAGCTTCCACCTACATCCATGGAAAAGTTTTGAAACTCATCCGATCATTGTAATTTTTTTTTTCCGCAAACTTCTTTATGTATTCGCACACAAATCATCTTAGAGATCATTGGCATGTTCTAGGAACACTAACAATGGTATCAGAGCCAGGTTAAGCTTGATTTGAAATTTAGGGTTTATGGACTTTATTTGGGATTTTTTGCTTGGAGCTTGATTTTCCTAAATTGGTTGTTTGGTTGTGGTTGGATGATGATGAATTGGATTTGTACATCAATAGAATTGAGAAAAATTGATTGGATCAAAAATCCCCAATTCTTGTGCCTTGGCCGAATCTTGAACGCTTAATTGCCCATGGTGATTTTTTTGATTTTAGACTATTGGATGAGTTTAAAGCATGAAATGAATATTTATTGTTGTTTTAATTGGATTGAAATCGGAATTGAATGTTGTTTCATGATGTTTCCGTGAGTATGTAGCATGTTTAATGTGTTGTATTTGCTTCAATTTGTGTTTGACATAAATTGGATATTTAATGCATGATTAATTAGTTTAATTAATGTTTTGGAAATATTAGTTTAATTAATTAATTATGGCAATTACACTTTAATTGAAATTAATGTGATATTTGGAATGTTGTATTAATTAAATTAGTATTTAAAATTGGATTGGGCTAATTTTGTTGTATTTGAGCTTAATGGGCTTGGTTGGGCCAAGTTTGGTTTATGACAATTGGGTTGGATCCAATTGGGCCTAAAACCAATTCCATAAAGTTCAAATATAACTTTTGGGCCTTTTAATAATTTAATTGGGCCTAATGGGCATAAATTGATTTTTGGCAAAATGGTGATTCCTTTTTGGGCTTTGGCATCTTGGATTGGATCCATATTGGCCAAAGCCCATGCCTTAAGAATTAATTAAAAGTCCATTGGACTTTAATTAAAAAAGTATTGGATACTTATTGGGCCTTTGAGACCCATGAAGATTGGATTTGGAATCCAAGTCTAAAAGGCACTATTAAAAGTGTAATTATTTAATTTGGAATTAAATATTAATTAGTATTGGATACAATTTAAATTGGATTTAAAATTGTAGTTCGATATAATTCAAGAATACGTACTTTGAGTACTTATTCTTAAACGAGTTGGACTCGCGCAAATCAAATCGTTGTTTGAACATTGGATGGTCATTAATTCAAAGATTAATTAATTGGATTAGATTGATTGAATAACATGCTTTGTGTGAATACATGGATGTATTTGTATGAATAATGTATATCATATGGATATTAGAAGGGTGAGGGAAATTTTGGAAATTATTGTAATAAATTTAGAATTTATTTAAATTGGACATGCGTGTCCAGCCTATTATCTCCATTCTCTTTGTATTTCTCTTCTCACCAATTCCCCTCAATGCAAATGAGGTTTCTTTTAGTGTTATGTAATTGGGTAGAAGTATGAATAGTGCTAGTGGGAGAGAGGAAATGTAGAGATTTGTTCTAGGAACAAATTATTTTATATATCCATCCGCATATCATTATTATTTTATTTCGCGCCTTATTATGCTTTTATAATGCATGCTTAAGGGTGTATGATGAGTCATAATCAAAGATAATAAATTGGTTACCAATTTACGCGAAAAACCCTCATCAAATATTATGCGTTTTTCCTTCCATTGAGTGGTTCTCTCTCAAGATCCAAGATTGCCATTGGTTTGTTGGCCAAAGTCAAGATCAATGTCCATCGCGAATGTGTTTGAACCACGAAATCTTTGTTCTATATCGCATGTCTTGGGCGGTTGTGACTTGTTGGCCAAAGTCAAGGTCAATTCTAGTTCATCGACGTGGATTACGAAGCTTTCCCACTGTCAATGGGTCCCGCTTAACTAGAATCATTAAGCTTGTTGATCCAAAGCCAATGTTTAGTTGATTCAGAGGAAAAGGTTAGGAAATATATTGGATATATTTGCATATATTGGATATATGTTTCGGACTTGGAGGTTCACCTACTGGTTCTAGGAATTGAGTGGGATCCAGTTGATCTTAGAGATCTACCTAGTTAAGTTTCATACAACTTATTGGCCAAAGTCAAGGTTGTGTGTTATTTAACGGGATCCTAGCCCACTAGGAAACTAGGTTTCCCGAGTACTTCACAAATGGTTAGGGGCTCACCGAAAAATAGTGGGAGACAAGTATTAAATTTGCAATTTCATTTAAATACTTGCCAATACGCGCTCTTTTATTTTATTTATCGTTGTCATAAATATATTAGTTGGACTAATATTAAATATTGCTTTCTTTAAACAGTTGGACTGTATTCAAATAACTTCATTTGTAGTTGATTATATAGTTGGACTATAGTAATCATTACATTTGAATGTAACCGATCATTTGTAGTTGATTATATAGTTGGACTATAGTAATCATTACATTTAATTGTACCCGAAATCATTAATTGGATAGTTGGACTATATCAATCAATATAACTGGAAAGATTAGCGTCAAAGGACATAATCCTAAGTGACAATGTCTTTAACGGCTCCAATTTTCCAGAATGGGAGATGAATCTCAGGATAGTCCTGGGAGCTGAGAAGTTACTCTATTGGATAGAGAAACCTCTCGGGCCTGAGCCCGGAGTTGAGCAAATAGTAGAGCATGAGCTTTGGAAGACTCATCGTAATGATAACTTTAGTGCTCAATCCGTTATGCTTACCGTAATGACTCCTCAATTTCGTCGTACAAAGGATTGGATCCTTATAGTATGATGTTGAAATTGAAGGATCTTCACAGATCTATCCTTAGATCTCAGAAGTATGAATTGCAAAAGAAGCTATTTCGCTCGCGTATGTCAGAGGGTACATCTGTCGAGCACTAGGTGTCACAGATGATTGCTGACATCGAACAGCTAGGTTAGCTGGGCATTACCTACTGGCCGAGACTTCTATATATTTTATCTTACAGTCTCTGCCCAAATGCTGGGGCAGGTTCATCATGAACCAAGAGAAAACTCTTGGAGAGTTAATGGCTATGCTCAAGGAGGCAGAGCCAGAGCTTCTGAAAAGGCAAGAAGCGCAATGCGCGTCTTACTTCGACATCCCAGAAGGCCAAGGCTTGGCCGAAGGCTTCTGAGGGTGTGAAGAAAAAGGGCAAAGGCAAAATCGTCACAGTTTTCTGGGAAGACAAAAGACATATCCCAAGATGTCTGCCTAAATTGTGGCAAACAGGGTCACTGGAAGCGTGATTGCCGTATGGACAAGGCAGACATGAAGGAAGTGAAGGTGAGCAAGGCTCCGACTTCAGGTATGTTTGTTATTGTAATAAACGTATCCACCACCAGTTTTAAAAAAAATTGGATTTTTGATACTGGAAGTGGGACTCAAATATGTACTGATGTGCAACATCTGCTAATTAGCAGGAGACTGGCTTCAGATGAGATCGACCTGAGAGTCAGATACGGGATGAGAGTCGCTATTTTGGCTATGGGAACCAAAGTTTTGGAACTGCCATTTGGGCATGTACTTAAATTAGGAAAGTGTTATGATGTACCTAGTTTGACTAGAAACATTATCTTTATATCTAGTTTAACCTGTTGCGGGTATACCTTTATGTTCCAGAACACCATGTGTTTTGTTTATAAAGATGATATTGAGATATATACATTAGATGTGAATAACAATATTATATTTCGAATATAAATGAATCTCAAACATATAACATGACAAATAAAAGGCTCAAACTGAGTAAATCAGATGAGACTTATTTGTGGCATTGTTGTTTGGGACACATTAACAAGACTCGTATATCCATAATTTCAAAGAGTGGATACTTGGACGGATTTGATCCTAAATCATATGACGTCTACGAATCTTGTTTATTAGGCAAAGTGCCTAAAATGCCTTTTAGCGGTAAAGGGTGTATGTGCCACCGAGCTGTTTACCCCTCGTTCATGGTGACGAATGTGGGCCCATGTCTAGCTAGGCTAGAGGTGGTTATGAATACTTAGTAACCTTTATGGATGTTACATCGGGTTATGGTTATGTGTATCTTATGAAACACAAATAAGAAACTTTTGATAAAATTCAAAGAGTTTCGACACGAAGTAGAAAAACATAAGGGAAAAAGTATTAAGATATTACAGTTGGACCGCAATAGAAAATACTTGAGCAATAAGTTTCTCGATTACTTGAAAGAGTATGGTATTCTTTCATAGTGGACTCCTCCC